>CM045935.1:9547235-9807235 GCA_025177825.1 Aechmea fasciata | reverse complement strand
CAATTCACCGTATTTTTTATTTTTGTCCTCCGTAATACTGAGTTGGCAAAATAAAATTTTGAAAAAATTATTTGTCCAATTAAAAAAAAATTACACAATTTTAAAAGCCTGATTTTTTTACTACAAGTACACCAATAAGGAATCAAAATACAAAATAACTAAAACTCAATTGGATATACCTACTTCTTTTGTTTCGAGAAATATTATGAAAGTATACGTTTCTGTTTCTTCTATGGATGATATTGAGATCCATCTGGCCCTAGTAGGCAAAACGAAATTGGATCAAAAGTACATATAATACTACAACAAAAACGGTTTATAGCGACACTTTTAAATATAGATATATGTCAAAAAAATACTGCTAGTTAAATTACCGATACTTTTAAAAAGTGTTGCTATATGTGGGATCGTTAGGTATATAGTGACACTTAAAGAGTGTCGCTAATTTACCAATACTTATTTAAGCATTTAGCAACCGCCGAAACTCTATCTCGTTGGCTGCGGTGGCGGAGGAGGACGACAAATAAGGGCTCTTCGTCTAGAATTTCAGTGGATTGAGTGAAGGGAGAATGAGAGATGGTAATTAATTTTTCTTTTTTTTTTTTCGTTGTTGTAATCGGGTAGATAATTTGGGTGTGGTGGGTTGAGTAGAGTAATTAATCTTTTATTTTTTATTGTATTGGGCTTTATAATTAAGAATTATTAGATATATTTTTTTAAGTTTTAGTATAAATAAGACACTTACATAAAAATGTTCCAAACATATGTCTCTATAACCTAATTAATATACGCAAATAGAATATACGCAAATAGACGGCCTTAATATTATAATATATACGCGAATAGAATATATTAGTCCACAAGCGTTTTTTTCATTATTTCTTGCAATCGGATTCCTAATATTTAGTATTTGTCTGAAATAAGTTTCATTCATTTTTATTTTTTTTAAAAAAGAAGAAATATTAAGGCGTGTTTGTTTTCACGAAAATCTGGCGACGAACTCATGAGTTTGTGTTAACCTGACTTCACCCGTGTTCGGACGTAGCGACGAATTCAGACATCTGTGGGGCCCACGCGGCCCGCACTTGCAATTATATTGAATATATAAATTATATATAGGGGCAATTGCTTATATACCCCTAAAAAGTTTCCGATTTTCCAATTTACCTCTCTTAGAAGGCTAATATTGAAAATACCCCTCCTACGTTCCAACCTATTTCTAATATACCCTTAGAGTTAAAATCATTAAGTAACTCTGTTATCTCTAAAATTACTATTTTACCCTTTTCAAATATATCCTTCTACCATCACTGTTTTTCTTATTTGCCCTTAAAGTCAAGGGCACAAAAGTATTTCGACTTTTGGTTTTTTTCAATATACCCCTCTACCGTCAGCAACCTTTCTTATTTGCCCTTAAGTTAAGGGCAAAATTAGTATTTTAATTTTTTTTAACTGTGGTAGATATTTAACTCACGTTTAACCCAGATTAATTTAACGGGAGATAACTGCGGGGGTATTTTGCAATAACGGTGGAACGTATGAGGGGCATTTTAGAAAGAAAAAAAAAGTAGGGGTAGATCGGATATTTTCAGACGCATGAGGGGTATATAGGCAATTATCCCTTATATATACTGTTCTCTAACAGCCCGAGTTTTTGAAGAGCAACGGTTGTTTCGCATCATTTAGGCGCCGTTTGGATGCGTAGTTAAAAAACTCCATGTAATTTTTATTCTATGGTTTTGGTCTAAATGAAATACGGAATCCTGTAACTACAAAAAAATTCCACAGCTTCATTTTTAAGCTGTTTGGATACATATAATACAATTCCACGGTATTTATAGCAATTAAATTTCTAAAATTTTAAAATTCAAAATTCAAAATTCAAAATTTAAAATTTAAAAATAAAATTTTAAAAATTAAAATTCAAAATTCAAAATATTAAATTAAATTAAAAATTAAAAATTAAAAATTAAAAAATTAATTAAATTATATTTTACATTTTAAATTTGAAATTTGAGATTTGAAACTTTAAATTTTAAAATTTAAAGTATACCATTTAAAATTTAAATTTAATAATTTATAAATTTACATATTTATAAATTTAAAATTTAAAATTTAAGTTTAAATTTAAATTTTGAAAATTGAAAATTAAAAATTAAAATAAAATTTGAAATTTGAAAATTGAAAGTTGAAATTTTAAATTTTAAATTTGAACTTTTTGAAATTTGAAATTTGAAATTTGAAATTTGAAATTTGAAATTTGAAATTTGAAATTAGAAATTTGAAATTTCAACTTTTTGAAATTTGTACTTTTTGAAATTTGAAATTTTTGAAATTTGAAATTTAAAACCAAAATTAAAATTGAATTTTAAAATTTTAAAATTTGAAATTTAAAATTGTATGTTGAAATTTAAAATTTAGAAATTGATACATCTTTGAGAGTCCAAAATGGTGGAATATTTTTTCTTTGGTTAAAATGGATTGTAAGTTTACTCCATTTTTTGGAGTATAGTATAACTTTACTCCAAAAATTACGTCATTTTTTTTTCTTTTAAACGCTTCATAGGATTATTTTCCTATGGGCGTAGCATAGTTTAACTATACTACGTTTTTATAGGCATCCAAACGGGGCCTTCACATAATATCAGAACAGTAGTTTCTGAATTTGAGTCATGTCCAGCCCCTAGTCTCATTTAATTCAAATCCACATTTTGGTAGCGTTTGGTTCGGGGATAAGTAAGAACTAGTTGTTACAGGGATAGGTACAAGTATGAGGATAAGAGTAATTTTGTGTTTGGATGAAAATAGGGATAAGGATAGGGATAAAAGGATATAAGGAAAAAAGTGTTTGGATGGTATTTGGGGATAAGAGGATAGTGAGGTGGTAAAATGTGAAAATTACTAAACTACCCCTTGGAGATAAGAGGATAGTGAGGTATTTGGGGATAAGAGGATAGTGTTTGAATTGGGAACAACAGTTCCCCAAAAAAAAAAAGTTATTTGGGGATAAAATTGGGGATAGCAGGATATCCCCCTTGCTATCCCCAATCCAAACACTACCTTTGTGTCCATCAAAAGTTTCGAGCTAGTCCAGACGTAAGGAAGAGTAGTGTTGAATATATAAATTAAAAATATCGTTCTTTAACATCTTAAACTTATATTAAATATGTAAATTAAAAGTATCATTCACTACCAGCTTAAGCTTTTGGAAAAAGTTATTGTTTCATATAATTTCACAAATCAGTCATAGGAAACAAACACACCCTTTTGCAGTACGGTGCGATGTTCAATGCAATACGGTGCGAAACAAACACGCCCTTGAATCACGAGCCAATCACAAACAAATAATTAAAAAGTGATCATTGAAAAGAACAAGCAAAACCACTTCGATCATAAACTAATTAAAATCCCACGGATCTCCATATTTGGTTTGATGCTTTTGAACAAACAGAAGCATTAGAAAAGGCTAAATTTTATTCAAATTGGCTGAGAATCTTCTCTGAAAAGCGCTTCTGGCGCCTCAGCAGGGCCTCTGGCACAGGCAGCGCCGCCGCAGGCCGTCGCAGTCGCCGCCCGTGAAGCCCTCCCCGATGCAGACGTTCGCGCAGTTGGTGTCCGACATGCAGGGCCCCTTGAAGTTCCTGCTGGGGAGCCTGCAAACCCCAGCCTCAACGCTAGGCATCGGAATCTCTGTTCAAAATAGTGATTCAGAATATTAAAAAAAATAAAAATTAAGAAATGTACAGAACTTCTCTGAACTGTAAATTATTTTGAATTTCCTATCCGATTTTTTAGAATTTTAATTTTAATTTTACTGCCCTACCTTTTAATTTGTTCGATTTGAGTCGATCGAACGATACTTTGACATCAAAATTTGAACACGTCGTTTATCTTTACAGATTTGACGGGTTTTCATACAATTCTCACAACTTTTAACAAATTAAACTAAAGTAATTTGATTAAATTTAGAAGTCAAAATATCATTGATCGACTGACTCAAATCTTGAAAGATTAGATAGTAAAATCAAAATTTTGATAGATTTGATAGCTGATTCAAAATGGTTCATAATTCGAATTTGAAAATATAGCATGGATACATCGAACTCGGGGCACTTCCTATCAGATCGATTAGGTGCTACAAATTAATACTTGTATTTTTTAGCTCGATCGTTTTAATTAATATAAGAATCGATCTTTTAGGTAACACCGTCGACTAATCTATATACATATATATGTATTGGTTCTACAGAAATCGCCGAACAAGATATTGTTGCGTGTCTTACGAGAAGATGAAATCATCAACAGGAGGAGGAAGAGGAAGATGGCACACATGGTCTCCTTCTTGTATATCTCCATTATTGATCTCAAGAGATTGAGAGAGATTGAGAGAGAGAGAGAGAGAGAGAGAGAGAGCTTGGTTAAATGTAGTGATGTGGTTTATATATATATTGGGAAAAGAAAAGAAATGTGTATTTAGAAAGGGGAGAGAGAGAGGAGAGAGAAAAGGTGGTGGAATGAGAGTCATGTGTGTATCTGTGTGCATTTATTATATAGTAACAGAAAAAGGACCTTGACCAATGAAATTTGAAATTAAGTATCTGCTAATACCTCACTATCCTCTTATCCCCAAGGGATAGTTTAGTAATTTTCACATTTCACCACCTCACTATCCTCTTATCCCCAAATATCATCCAAATACTTTTTTCCTTATATCCCTTTATCCCTATCCTTATCCCTATTTTCATCCAAACACAAAATTACTCTTATCCTCATACTTGTACCTATCCCTGTAACAGCTAGTTCTTACTTATCCCCGAACCAAACGCTACCGTAGTGAATAATTCACTGTCTTCTATAAAAACGATAAATGATTTGCCGTATTTTTTTATTTTTGTACACCATAATAATACGGAGTTGGAAAAAAAAAAAAAAAATTAAATAATTAGCCAAATAAAATATGGAAAAAATTATTTGTCAAACTTAAAAGTTTTATAGGATTAAAAAAGCCTGATTTTTTGTACTACAGGTACACCAATAAGGAATCATATAATATAGAATAGCTAAAACTCAATTGGATATATATACCTACTTCTTTGTTTCTGTTTCTTCTAATTAATTAAGAGCCTATTTGATATTGAGGTTCTTCTGACACTTTAGTAGGCACAACAAAAATTGGTGGAAAGTATATAATTAAGAATATGCTTCTCTGATTCTCGATGAATTAAACCACAACATTTTTTTTATTATTTCTTGCAATCGGAATTCCTAAATTTAATATTTGTTTGAAATAAGTTTCAATCATTTTAAAAAAAAAAAAAAGGGAAAAAGAATAAATATTAGGGCGTGTTTTTGGAGAGTAAATAAGGGGCAATTGCTTATATACCCCTGAAAAGTTTTCGCTTTTCTTGTTTACCCTTCTTAGAAGGCTAATATTGAAAATACCCTTCTTATGTTCCAAGTTTTTCTAATATACCCCTGAAGTTAACTTCCGTCAGTCAGCTACCGTTATCTATGAAAAATTACCATTTTGCCCTCATCATCATCATCTTTCTCTCATTTTGTCTCCATCGCTCCGGCGATCGTCGTCGCCGCCGCCGCCGCCGCCCCCGGTGGCGCCGCCAACCTCTTCTCCGCCGCTCCTACCCCTCGGCCATTAACAACCCCCTCCCCACCAAGAAATCGAAGCCGAAGCCGCCGCCGCCGACGACGAAGAACCACGGAAACGGCAACCCTAACCCTAGAAAACCCTCGACGGCCTCGGCGACGCCGGCCTCGGCGAGGGGGAGCGCGAAGGGAGGAGGAAGAAGACGGGAGGGGTGGTAGGATAATTTAAGGGATTAGTATAATAAAATAAGGGCAAAATAAGTATTTTATTTAGATTTTAACTATAGTATAGACTTAACCTATGTTTAACCCAAGTTAGGATAACGGGGATAACTGCGGGAGTATTTTAGAATAACGGTGGAACTTATGAGGGGCATTTTAGGAAAAAAAAAAAAGAAGTTAGGATAGATCAGATATATTCAGACGCATGAGGAGTATATAAGCAATTATCCCTTATTTATATTAAGGTAACATCATAGTAGAAGGTTCTGAATTTGAGTCGTGTTTGGTCCCTAGTCTTATTTAATTTTTTTTCTATTTAATTCAAATTCATCATGTTTGCCTATCAAAAAGTTTCGAGCCCAGACATAAAGAGATAAGTAGCACGCTACGCGCTTGTTTATTTCATTTAGAATAAACTTAACTGAAAATGTGAATCAACTAGGATTCGAACTTAGGTCTCGTACCAACCACCGAGCCCTTTGCCACTTGCTCTAGGCACAGTCAATAAAAACATTGTTATTCTCTGACAGCTTATAAGCTTATATTGAATATATAAGTAAAAAAAATACCGTTCTTTGACAATTTAAACTTTTAGAATTAAAAAACGATTAATTGTTTCATAAAATTTCACAAATCAAGTCTCATCCGACTGCGAGTTCGCATACATCCACGTACGAGCGATCGATATTCGAAGCAGTACAGTTTCGCAGAAACAAACACGCCCTTAGTTAAATTACAAGCTGTTGAATATAAAATTATATAAACACCGTTCTCTAACAGCTTAAGCTTTTAGAGTACAACGGTTGTTTCACATGGTATCAGAGCGGGAGGTCCTGAGTTCGAGTCACGTCAGGCTCCTAGCATTATTAATTTCCTCCCATTTAATTCATGTCCATGTCATGGGCCTTGCAAAAAGTCTCGAGCTCAGACGTGAGGAGGAGTGTTAAATATAAAATTGTATAAACACCGTTCTCTAACAGCTTAAGCGTTTAGAGTACAACGGTTGTTTCACATCAAGATCACAAACAGATAAAAAGTGAATTGAAAAGAACAACCAATCAACCACAATCATAAACTAAAACTTTTGAGTACTCTCCATATATATTTGGTTTGATGCTTGCTTTTGAATAACACATGCAAGCACCAGAAAAGACTGAATTTTATTCAAATTGGCTCAAATTTTTTCCTGAAACTGCTTCTGGCCTCAGCAGGGCTTCTGGCAGATGCAGCGCATCCACAGCCCGTCGCAATCGCCGCCCGTGAAGCCCTCGCCGAGGCAGACGTTCGCGCAGTTGGTGACCGATATGCAGAGCCCCTTGAAGTTCTTGCTCTTGACCCTGCAAATCCCAGCCTCAATAACCCCAGGCGCCTGAATCTCTGTTCAAAATATCGAAATAGTAAAAAAAAAAAAAAGTAAAAACGTACAGAACTTATCTGAACGATACTGACTATTTTGAAGTACAATTTTTCAAAAAATTTATTTGATTTAAATCGGTCAAACGAAATCTAAATTTTAAAAGATTGGATAGCCGATGGTATAGGTACATTGAACTCTGTGTATTATTGGATTGTTTCCTACTAGTGTCTATCACCTGCTATAAAAGTACATGTATTTTTGAACTCATTTTCGAGTGCGGCTAGGATGCTTTCATAAGCACGGAGGCCTCCGTGCTTTCACTTTGTTTTCGATGTTCGGACTTTCGAATCGACGATCGGCTCCGTTAGACTTGATCTAGAGTATTTGAAGTATCTAGAAAATAAATTTTGCGATTTTGCGTTATCATTTGCCTAGTGATCGAAGTGGCTCAAAATCAACGGTTGAAAATAAAAATCTTACAAAATATGATGATATGACATTAAAATTTTAGATCAAAGTTATTGATCTTGTCTTATATGGTATAAAGAATTTTCTATCAAAATTTTACGTGATTTGGATATTTCTACACCGTTAAACTTGCAACCGGCTCACCACGGCCGTTAAAATTATTGATTTTGAGCCCCTTCGATCACTAGGCAAGTGATATCGAAAAATCACAAAATTTATTTTCTAGGTACTTCAAATACTCTAGATCAACTCTAACGGAGCCGATCGTCGATTCGAAAGTCCGAACATCGAAAACAAAGTGAAAGCACGGAGGCCTCCGTGCTTCCATAAGCATACCAGCCCACTCCTCATTTTCAACGTAAGGATCGATCTTTTAGATAACACTGTCGCGCGGTCCATATATGTATCTGTGGTTATTTTACAGAAATCGTCGAACAAGATATTGTTGCGTTTCTTACGAGGAGACGAGATCAGCAGCAGGAGGAGGAAGAGGAAGATGGCACATATGGTCTCCTTCTTGTACATCTCCATTATTGATCCCAAGAGATTATGAGAGAGAGAGAGAGAGAGAGAGAGAGAGAGAGAGAGAGAGAGAGAGCTTGGTTAAATGTCTTGATGTGGTTTAAATAGGATATATACAAATAAGGGTTTTCAAAAAAAAAAGGGTTAATTCATACAGGTCTCCGCAAATATAGTGAATTGTAAATATATCCTTATAAAGTTCAACTTTCATAAGTTATTTCTGTAAAAGTTCAAATGTTTTCAGATATGTCCATATCGTTAGGATCCCATTAGAAAATTTTAGTTAACCATAGATTAAATACTTTATTTTAATTAATTTTTGACATTTTTACCTCTCTTATATTATATTGTTATAATTTTTGAAGAAATGTATTTGTGATGGCAAAATTAAAAATATAAATAGTTTTCTAACGATTATCTAACGGTAACAAATCAGAGAAACATATCTGAAAATATTAGGACTTTTGTAAGAATAACTTATAAAAGTTAAACTTTACAGAAATATATTTGTAATTCACCATATTTACGAGAACCTGTATACAATTAATCCTATAAAAAAAAAAATTAGTGGGGGTGAGAGAGAGAGAGGAGAGAGAAAAGGTGGTGGGATGAGAGTCAAGTACATGTGTTACTGTGCATTTATTAGTAACTGAAAAAAGGACCTTAACCAATGAAATTGGAAATTGAGTAAGGGTACTTGTTGTAGTAATTAATTAGATTAGATTAGATTAGATTTGGTCTAAAATTCTTATAATTTGGTTATTTTTGCAATTTATTTAATTTATCATGTTGGGAGAAAACTTTTTGTAGACATTTGCTGGCATGAATTAATTAGGGTTTAATTAATTGCACCATTAATTGGTCCCCCAAGTTTATTTGATTTTTTTTTTTATTTTATTCAATCAAATCCTTAATCACTAAAATTAGTTAGTATATATATAAGTAGTTTCCAAAGATAAAACGAGAACCCAGATAGTTGAGACCTAAATAAAATAAAATATAAAAATTAGAAACCAAATTTTTTTTAAAAAAAAAATATGAAGAGTTTAGGGACTAATGGTGCAATTAACTCAATTAATTATTACTCAACAATTAAACAGAATAATGAAATAATATATTCTAAAAACTATAGACTCAAAAAAATACATACTATAAAATGAGTTTGAATTCATGTGCTTTTAAAAGCATAGAAGTATTCGTGCTTGTAACTATTTAATCGTCGGATCGCGTTAAAATTTGTGCAATTAATACTATTAATAATTAATAATATGGCTTATTAAATCTCCTTTACTAATACTATACGGATCTTCAAGACTTCGTTTGGTTCGGATATAAATAAGAACTGTTTATTTCAAAGATACGTACAAATTCAGATAAAAGCAAGAAACAGATCAATTTTGATAAAAATTGAATTATTTTTAGGAATAAGAAAAATAGCGTTTGGATCGATACAATGAAATAAGAAAAATTGTGAGTAGTTATAAATAAAAAATAATAATATTACTCCTATCATTAAATTTGAATTTAAATTTTTATATTTAATATTTGAATTTTTAATTTTAAATTTTAAATTTTTAAATTTCAAATTATAAATTTTATTTTTAAGATAAAATTTAAATTTAAAAAATATAAAATATAAAATATAAAATTTTAAAATTTTAAATTTAGAATTTAAAAATTCTAAATTTTAACTTTGAAATTACAAATTATAAATTTTATACTGATTTTAAAATTATCTCTCTCAAAGCTTGTTCCAAAAACAAACTTGTGCCACCCCTTAACAACAGTTCCCACTCCTCAACAAATTATCCTAAAATAACCCGTTTAGGGATTAGGATAATCCATAACCCGTTTAGAGATTAGGATAATCCGTTAAGGGACGGAAACTATTGTTTCCACCTAAATTTCTTTTTAGGGATAATTGCCTATATACCCCTCATGCGTCTGAAAATATCCGATCTACCCCTACTTTTTTTTCTTTCTAAAATACCCCTCATACGTTCCACCGTTATTGCAAAATACCCCCGCAGTTATCTCCTGTTAAGTTAATCTGGATTAAACGTGAGTTAAATATCTACCACAGTTAAAAAAAATTAAAATACCAATTTTGCCCTCAACTTAAGGGCAAATAAGAAAGGTTGGTGACGATAGAAGGATATATTGAAAAAAACCAAAAGTCGAAATACTTCTGTGCCCTTGACTGTAAGGACAAATAAAAAAAACAATAATAGTAGAAAGGTATATTTGAAAAGGACAAAATAATAATTTTACAAATATAACAGAATTACTTAACAGATTTTAACTCTAAGGGTATATTAAAAATAAATTGAAACGTAGGAGGGGTATTTTCAATATTAACCTTCTAAGAGGGGTAAATCGAAAAATCAAAAACTTTTCAGGAGTATATAAGCAATTGCCCCTTTTTTTATTTGGATACAAAAAAAAAAAGGAATAAGATTTTACTCCTCTCCCCCTCTTATACCCCATTCAGATGATGTGGAACGATCCAACGACTAAAAATCACAAGCAAATCACAAGCAACGTTGAGCTTCTATTATTTTTAAAATTTAAAAACACAAAAGCTCAACTCCTAGAAAATAATAAAATATAATATAATATACCACCCCATAATTTGCAAACAATACTACTTGAACGATAGATTCTTATAATACAATTAAAATAAAATTATAGAATAGCTAAATATATTTTTTTATTTAAAACAACTACATGATGATAAAAGTAATAAAAATGAGCTACACCAAGTGAATACAAAAGCGATGTGATCAAGGCACAAATTTAATTAACACGAGCAAAAGCAGCAAATTAACATCAAATAACATCAAATACAACAAACATTTAATTTTAATACAAGAAGCAAATTGGAAGAGCTCCAAATTAGAATCCACTGAGATTCAAAGTTTTGAACAACTTATTATTGATTTTTGCTAATACTTGGGATGATTATTATTATTCTCCCAAGCCCAGTTCCTCTAGTTTGTCTAATAAGGTTTCTCACTTAAAATCTATAGTATTGTTGTGATTTGGCCACAAACTGGTTTGTAAGGAAAGAAAAAAGAATGATATCTGACAACAAAACTCTCACCCTCAAAATCGCCGCCGACAAATTTCGGAGGCTCGGGGCGAAGCAGCGCGAGCTTCTGCTGCTGCTTCGCTCCTTCAGCGGCGGGCGCATACCAGCGCCATGTGCCCGATCAAGTCTAGCACGCGGTTGCTGCACCAAAATTCGAAAAAGGAGACGAGTATTAGATTTGAATTTGTAAAAACAGGGCATTTTCTTTGTTTCTACACAACTTAAGCCTGACTTTTCGACTGACGAGCGATTTTTGTTCTGGAAGGAATCAACTTTTTTTTCTCTCTACAGAAGCAGCAGGAGATGGATTTGAGGAGAGAATAAGGTGTGCTAATAATACCTGTAACCCCACTCGTTGTCGTACCAAGAGACGAGCTTCATGAAAGACTTGCTGAGCCCGATACCAGCCTTCGCATCAAATATGCTCGACCTAGCATAAAGATATAAAAACGGACGATTCATTTTCATCTTTCGTAAAGACCAAATGCTGAGTCGGTTATTTTAACTAACAAACCAAACTTTTTTCGTTTCAAAATGTCGTACGTATGCAACAGAGAATTCAGTCAGGGACATCTTGGCCGGCGAAGTTTTTTTTTTTTTTGGGGGGGGTCCAAAGTTGTGGAAAAGGAGAAAAGCTAGATTGAAGTTGCGGAATCGAAAAGAAATGAATTACTTTCACGGAATAGCAAAACATGAGATACAAATGAATTCGGTTCTTACCTTGAATCGCCGACAAAATCATTTGAGACGACATCTTCATCAGTGTACCCGAGAATGCCTTTCAGTGCACTTTCCGAAGCAGCCCTAATAACGATTAACTAAGATTAAGAAAGCATCTTATGAAGATAAATATAAAAGGCAAATTTTCTTATAATCAACCAAAAATTCTTCTTCGTGCGATTATTTTACAACATATTTTTACAATTAAAAGGCTACAGCAACAATCATCCATAATTTAATGGAAAACACAAAATCAAGATCAGGTTAATTGAATAAACAACATTTGAAAAAAAACGAATTAAATGATGTAAAGTTAATGGACAATTTGCACAGCATCCTAGTTGGTGGGCAACGAACAGAAGATAAATGAATCTGTTCCAAGCATTGAGCAGAAGATGGCGTACTTTATAGCGGCTTTGACATCATCATATGAAGCATTTTTTTCAATGCGGCAAGTCAAGTCCACAACAGATACGTTAGGTGTGGGAACACGGAACGCCATGCCAGTAAGCTTCCCGTTTAGTTCCGGAAGGACCTTTCCCACAGCCTGACAAAACCAAGAAGTTAACAACAGGGCAAAATAGTTATAAAAAATATATATTAAAATAAATAGAGATTTACATATATATATATATATATCTCACAGCAAGTAATCTATTAAGAGGTATTCCCTGTAAAATCTGAATTCCCATGCTACACTCAAAAGGGTGCCTTCTGATAGTAACCTTGTTCCCAGTCAGGAAGTCTAGGTTGGTTACGTACTATGAAAAGTTTTCTAAGAAGGGTTGGTTTCACATGAAGTTTTGAAGGGCACCTCTCAAAATTCTGATTTTGATGCGATATGGCAAAAAGAAGGTTTTGCTGGAATATAGCATGGGGGGGGAATAGCAACATCTCATTTTCTATTATATTCTTTTCCCTCACCTTTGCTGCACCAGTAGAACTAGGAATGATATTCTGACCAGCCCCTCGGCCTCCTCGCCAGTCTTTCATGGAAGGACCATCAACAGTCTTCTGTGTTGCTGAAATATTTTACAAAGCAATCATGTGATAAAGTTTAGAGCAATCATTAAAAAATTTCATCACAATTTGCTGATGGGCCTATTTGACCCGACTGGAGTTTAAGTTGAGCCGCTTGAAGAAAACACCAACATTTTTTCATCAAAATCACTTCAATACCTTTATAGCTTATATCAGTAAAAATGTACAGAGACCTCCCAACTATAGGCTATGGTCCATGTGAAATAGGCCCATCAAGTTTTGTTTTGTTTTTATTGGCACCCTCTCAACTTTCAATTATTTTGATTTATGTTATTTTTGTCATTTCAATTGAGAATTTTGTTAAAATTAACAAATTCATTAGTAGTCGGGCATCAATAGCCATTGAAAAGCAGGTAAAGCTGTTTAGTTTAACTTAGTTCATCTTAAGGGGATAACCTAATCACAGAGTATGAATTAAGAAATAGAAAAGTTTAGGGGCCTAATTCAAAATGGCCTATGGTTGAGCAAGTCTCCATAAATTTTCACCAAGATTATACTGCAGCAGGTGCAGAAACTTTAAATTAGAACTTCTGCCTATGGGCAGTAGAAGCTCATTGCAGCTTTTAACCAAAAGCAAAAGCTCCAGACTATTTATCTGCAGCCTGCACTGCATAGCCATGTGAAACAAGCACAATTAATCACAAAGGAAGAAAATAAACCTGTTGTTGCATGAACAGTCGTCATCAGGCCTTCGACAATACCAAACTCCTCATGCACCACCTGCAAGAGATAAATATGTTTATGTAACATGCATTGTCAATCAGGATATTGCGATCGTCAAAAGTCCAGACTCACTGTGGTATTAAAATGGAACACAGACCAAACTGCAAATTATGTGATTCCTTCTCATTTTTTATATGATATAAATAGTGGACAAGGCAAGAGATCATAAAGAAAACCATCCATGTTATTCATCAATGTGTATAACAAATTAACGAATACAAAGTAGCACACCAAGCACAATGAAATGATGATAGGAAATTTGAAACAGAAACAAAGTTCCGAAGATGCAAATCATGCATGACTTCATCATTGATGGTATTTCTCTAGTGCTTATGCGACCCCACTCACCCACCCAGATCACACAGTAGTGAAGGAATCCACAGAGATGCAGATTAACCTAAGCACCCAGATGGGAGGGAACAAAAAAGAAAAGGGGATTTCTTGTATATATAGTCCCTGAAAATATGTGAAATTGCACAAGTACCCCAGCAAAGTTGGTCTTTGCGTGATTCCCCAAGGTATCTAAAAATGGGCTTGGCATGCATATAAGAGAATATAATTTCCAGGGGGTTCGCACAGAAATATCAATTTTATAATAGTACTTGCTACATTTCACATACTTGTAGGGGTATATAAAAGCAAGCGCAACCCAAACCCTCCCCCCGCAAAAGCCAAACTTCAAACCCAAAAAAAAAAAGGAGAAAAAAAAAAAGACAGAAGAATCACGGATAAGAGTGAACCTTAGCTAGAGGAGCAAGACAGTTAGTAGTGCAACTTGCATTGGAAACAACATTCATACTTGGTTGGTAGGTCTTCTCATTCACTCCAACCACAAACATGGGAGCATCAGCAGAGGGAGCGGATATGACCACTTTCTTGGCACCACCCTGTAGCGAACATTAAAAGGGTACGATGGCCATGAATATTTTATATGAGAAATCAATTAAAAAAAATTTTGAATTCAAAGAAGAAATTATGCAGACCTTCAAGTGTGCTGATGCCTTTTCTGTTGTTGTAAAAACGCCAGAAGATTCAACTACATATTCTGCACCAAGATTGCCCCAAGGGATTTCCGCAGGATCTCTGTTTAAGAAATAATGCCATGAACTTTTTAGTATATTCATGTACACTTTAACATGAATCCTAAAAGGGTTATTTTCATTTATACCCTCACAAATAAAGTTAAATTGGGAAAATACTTTGTAAACTTAGTATTTGTGCACATGCCCCTGAAAAATTGTTTTTATTTGCATTCATACTATGACACCCCGCTAGTCCCACATCGGACGTGGGAGAGCGTGAAGGGCTTATATGTGATGGACACACCGAACTAATAAATGGGCTAAAGCATTTTGGACCCGTGGTTTAGGCCCAACGAGTTATTAATGCTAGTGGATTATATCGTTATAATTGGTATCAGAACCAATTTCACCAATCGTAAGTGTGTGGTGCGCCTCGTATTGCATGGTGATTTTGAGCTATATATGTGATTGGATCGGCGAGAGCATCAGAGCCTGAAATGGGAGGATTATGTGACACCCCAATAGTCCCATTTCAAATAATGTTGGAGATTGCAAGGGCTTATATGTGATAGGCACACAGAATTAATAATTGGGTTAAAGCATTTTGGGCCAATGGTTTGGGCCCGATAGGTTATTAGTGCTAATGGACTGGATAGTTGCACATACCCCTGCATAGAGTGTAATATGCAATAACCCGTTTTTGAATAGACACTGCCCCCAAAAGCATCAGAGAAAGAAGTAAGGTTTCCAAGGGTAAACACTCAGATACCAATTTCCCATGGATGTTTAAGCAATCTTGAATATTTGCAGGAGTATTTGACTATTTGTACAGAACATAAATTCACAGCACATTATTAGGAAATGCATAGCTTGGGTAATGAGTCTAGAACCTGGATTTAAGAATGTCTTGATCCACTTGTACTGTTTAAATTAAAAGAAACTAGTTTATGATGCTTTTACAACCACTAGCAAGGACAAAAAGAAAAGGCAAAAAAGTAAAAGTTTGATAATAACAAGAGCAAGAGGTTCCCTCAAAAATACAAACTATAATGGCAGGTATAATGGCACTACCTTTTGTTCGTGACTGAAATTCTCTTCCCATTGATTTCTAGAGTAGATTCATCCACTACCTGGATGGTTCCCTTGAATAATCCATGAGTGGAATCATACTTGAGCATGTAAGCCTGAAAAATTAACAAGATCATTATAGATCATGTCAAGAAATTATGACCATAAAAAAGAATGTCGGGAAAAAAAACCATCCTAATCATCAGTCAACCTTGACATGTAGTGATACACAAATAGAAGATTATTCGAAAGAAAAGCAACGAAAAACAACAATGGCTATTCTGCTGTTCTTTTCCGATAACCGTCACATCAAGTCATCTCAGGTGTTGCACATTTTATTCCAAAAGTGGATTTCTAGTCTACATTATGCAGTTCGAGTATAGTCAAGCTTCAATTTACAGACAAATAAGCATTAAAGAGTCCAATAATGAGCCTCAAGGTCCTAAAACAGGTCGAGATGATTCTAGAACAAGTCAAATGGGCATATTGAGTCCTCGTTTCATACGTTTTTCTATAAAACAAATTCTATGATGGAATGTGCAGTGGGATCGAGTGCTTACGGTCCCAACATCTAGGGATTTGTTCAGCAACAAAAAGCAAAATGTTAGTAGTAACTCTTCCTTGATTTTATGCTTTTTTAGTAGAAACTCTCCCTTGATTTTATGCTTTTTTAAGAATATGCCTTCTGGCGACAAGCCGACAAGTTGCACTGCAGGCTAGCTGATGATGACAAAAGTAGATAAAGAATCCGGCGGGACATCCAAACACATAGAACTTTCACTTATATAAACAAGAAAGCAGCCACAACACGAAACAAGGTCTTAATTCAAGTTTAACAAAAAAGAATTAGTATATTCAATTGGTTCCTTACCATGTACTTTGTATCAATAAATGGATCATTCACAGCAACAACCTCAATATCATCTCTGACGGTAGCAATGCGCAAGACCAGCCTCCCAATACGGCCAAAACCTGCATAACATTATGATCCTTGGATCTTGAAATCAAAATCAAAGTGCACAACTTTAACCACTATAAAGTAGATTGCAAAATTCTTAGCCAAACAAATTTTGGTTCTAGCTATACAACTAATCTAAAAAGAATAGTTTAAAAGTTACAAGAGAACTCACCGTTTATGCCCACCTTTGTCTTTCCTCCACTTGAAGATTCTACAGCAAAAGAATGTTTAAGGCCATCAGATGGTTATAACAACTCATAACTATAAAAAAAGAAAGAAAGCATTTGGACTGATCTTCTTTAAATGGTAATCAAAACAAAGAAACTTACTTGGAACAGAAGGGGGGGCTGCAGTAGCTGTGGCTTTGATCGGCTGAATGCTTCTTGCACCTGATTTTCTGCACAACATGCGAGATACAAAACTCATATCAGCAGAGAGGCAATCCAAAAGTTACCCATTAAACACAAATCATTGTAGTTGCACCGGTATTCAAAGAGGTGGATATGAGAGAGTAGCACTTAACCGTGATGAAGTGGATATGGCAGCACCAAAACCACTGGAATGATTCGGGGCTGAGCTCAGACTCCTCACACAAGATATCTAATAAGAATAGAAACTAAATATATCATACTCTCCAAGAAAAAAAATTGGTGAATTAACCAAATTACAAAAGCAAAATAGACATCTCCACAGTTGGATTCAAAAGATCAAACAACACAAAATAATTGGGAGAAGCATCAAAAGAGTGAGCAGACAGTGAGTGAAGCAAATATTCATCAAACTGATCAGCTAAAAGGCAATCTAAACGCATTCAAAAACACTACATAATAATCTGGCAACTACAAGGGATGGATCATACCATGATCAGCCCCATCATACTAGCAAAGAAAAGAAACAATTGACGAACTAATCGAATAACAAAAGCTGGATTCGTCAGATCGAAACAACACCAAATCAAAAGGGCGAGCATCAAAACAGTGATTGTATGGTGAGCAAAACAAATCTTTTTATAACTTTGCATCTAAAATCCAACAAAAAAATCCACTCAAAAACACTAATAAACTAATCTAGCTACAAAAAATGATAGGAAAACAAGGATAACACAGGGTTCGAACCACAATCCGCTCCATCACACTTCTCTCCTAGAAATAAGAAATTGACGAACAAGTCTGATAACAAAGGGGAAATAGACATCGCAATAGTTGAATTCACCAGATCAAACACACAAAATCAACAGGGGAAGTATCAAAACAGTGATCATAACTAATCCAAATCCAACTTTTCAGCTAAATCCAGCCAAAAAGCTACTCATAAAGACACATAAGCTACTCTATCGAATAAAATCAGCAGCAAAAGCAAGGGCAAACACATCACATCACTAAAATAGAAGAATCGGACTCATCAAATCAAACAAACACCGATCAAAAGGGTAAGAATTGAGACGAATCTTAATCAAATCTCTCAGCTAAAATCGAACGAAAATCAGCTCTAAAACACTAATGAACTACTCTAGCCACCACAAACGATAGGGAAAGCGACAGAGAACGCAAGGATCAGGACGTTGAGCGGCTCAACCATACAAGAGAAAAAAAAAAAAAAAAAAAAAAAGAGTTGGGTTCATCAGATTAAAACAACACGGATATCAAAAGGGGAAGCATCAAAAGAGTGATAGTATAGTAGGTGAAATGAATCCACATCCAAATTTTCAGCACATTTCCAGCGAAAATCAACTAAAAAACATTAATAAAGTAATCTAACGGCAACACTCTATAGGGGAAACGAGAAACAATGCAAAGATCAGGACTTTGTTCAGCTCCATCATACTCGAAGATATAACTGATTAACAAATTGTATCAGAACATAGAGCTAGACATCCAGAGAGTCGGATCTACCACATCAAACAACGCAAAATTAAAAGGAGAAGCATCAAACAGCGATCAAAGTGAATCAAATCGAACTTTTCAGCTAAAATCCCATCAGAATCCACTAAAAAAAAAAAAAAAAAAAAAAAAAAAACTAATTAAACGACCACAATTGATAGGGAAAGATCGGGGCCCTGATCAGCTCCATCAAACTCAAAGATATAATTTACGAACCAGAAAGGGAATAAAACATCGCGAGAATCAGACTTACAATATCAAACAAGCAAAACCAAAAGAAGAGGAATCAAAACAGCGATCAAAACTACTCCACATCCAACATTTCAGCCAATACCCCATCAAAATCCACAAAAAAACCCAAAAGAAACTAATTTAACGACCACAATTGATAGGAAAAACGGGAAAAAAAAAACGCCAGGATCGGGAAGGGCATAATTAATGAACCTATCAAATCAGAAAGGGAAAAAAAAGACATCGCGAGAGTCAGACTTACCATACCAAACACGCAAAACCCAAAAAAGAAATAAGCATCAAACCAGCGATCAAAACTACCCCAAATCCAACATTTCAGCTAAAACCCCATCAAAATCCACTCAAAAACACAAACAAACTAACTTAACGACCACAATCGAAAGGAAAAAAAAAGAAGCAACGATCGGGACCTTGATCCGCTCCATCGATCCAACATTTCAGCTAAAATCCTCCCAAAATTTCACTCAGAACCCCTAAACAACTCTAGCAACGACCATCGATAACAATAACAAGTAAAAAAAAAAAACGCAAAGATCGCGACCTTGATCGGCTCCGAAGCCCCAGAGCCGCCGCCGCCGCCGCCGCGAGATCCGCCGAGGACGTGCGACGCCGCGGATCGGAGAACAGCAGAGGACGCCGCCATTAGAGACACCCTTCCCTCTCCCTCTCCCTCTCCTCTCTCTCTCTCGAGGGTTTCTCGAAACCCTAGAAGCGTGCGAAGGGGGCAATACCACCAACACCGTGAAGGAATAGGAAAATGAGAAAAGGCAAAAGCTCCCCCTCTCTCTCTCTCTCTCAACCCCACCCCCCCTTTTTATAGTTGGGTAGAGTTTGGCTTCTACCTCTCTCTCCGACGGAGTTCCCCGTGCTCTGCGATATTCTCAACCCTCATTTTTCATTTTCCACTCCATTAAAAAAAAAAAAAAAACTTCAAATACATCTCCTGTGGTTTCACTTTTTCTCGCTTTGGTACCCTGTGGTTTAAAATGTATCATACCACGTGGTTTTACACTTTTTCACTTTAGTACCCTGTGGTTTAACGTGTATAAAGTTAGTATCCTATGGTTTCGCACTTTTTCACTTTAGTATTCTGTGGTTTTGCACTTTCTCACTTTAGTACCCTGTGGTTTAAAAACCACATAGTACTAACTTGATACAAAAATAAAATCATAGAGTACTAATTTGAAACAAAAATAAAATTACATAGTACTAACTTGATACACTTTAAACCACAGGACACTAAAGTGAGAAAGTGCGAAACCACATAGTTCTAACTTGATATATTTTAAACCACAGGGTACTAAAATAAAAAAAGTATGGAACCATAAGAGGGTTTTTGAAGTTTTATGGGTTTAAACTTTCAAAATTATTATAATTAAGTTTTATAATCTAATTTTGTTGACTAAACTATAGAAAAAGAAAAATGCAAGAATTTTATTCTTTTTATTTTTTGCCATAAAATAGAAAATTCTCGTGTAAACATACTTGTTTTATTTTTAGTTCCTAACTTTAAAATACCTATATTTTGTTGTGTTAATGCAGAGGGAGAAATGACCAAACTTTTAATCTTACTCCTTCAGTAAATAGTTTTTTTAGCAGAAAATTTAGAGATGATAAAACATAAATTTTTAAAATCTAAAAAAAATAAAAAATATATATTTATGCAATATATTTTGTTTTTTATTTTTTTTTTAACTTATGAATCTGGAAATTAACTTCCACACTTTTAGGTGCAATGTAGGAAAAAAAAAGAAGAAACTTTGTGGTTTTGCACTTTCTCATTTTAGTATTTCGTGTGTTTAAAATATATCAATTTCGTACTCTATAGTTTCATTTTTCTCTTTTTGTTATCCCCTTCATTAATTTTTTTGTTAAATCAGTAAGAAAATTAAAACTAAAGGCTACTAAAATGAATATTCCATAAATCATAGATAGTATATCCGAAAAAAATTTATATGATTTAACGAAAAGTTAACGAGAGGATGAGTTGAAAAGAGAAAAATGTGACCACAAAATACTAAATTAATACTTAGTGTGGTGCGAGTGAGGCACCAAAGCTGAGGAGCTCTAACTAAAGGAATGACAGAATGCTAGCAATGAAGTGGTTGGTTGAGGATGACTGATGGGCTTCATGGAAGCGTTGTTGAGCGGACGAACTCGATGGCAGGTCGGCATGACATGAGATGCCAAGATCGTGTGTGGCTCTAGTCCGGAAGAGTAGTACTGCTAGCAACGAAGTTTGAAGTAGGGATGCAAACGGGGCGGATCTCGGGCGGGAGCCCCGCCCGCTCTCGCCCCCAATTAGCAAAAACCCGCCCCGCCTCCCGCCCCGAATCCGTGACGGGTTAAAAAATACATTCCATACCCACAGCCCGCCGCGTCATAACCTCATGGCGCAGAATATTTTGGCCAACTAATATTTTTTATAAAATTATAATATTATTAATATTTTATCAAATATAAATAATAATTTTTAATAATATTATATATATATATATATAATTTAACAATATTAATTATAAAAATAAAAAACATCAATCACAATTCAAAATAAAATTAAAAAATTCCAAATACATTAGAAATGAGAGTACTAACCTATTTGTATTTTAAAATTTTTTGTACACATATTAGCTTTTAAGAATATATTTTTAAAATAAAAATGATTTCGGGGCGGATTCGGGGCGGATCTTGGCAGGGCGGATTCGGGACGGGTCAAAATTTCTCTCGTTTCCTGCCCCGAATCCGTCTTGGATCGTAAAATCTGCCCCGTTTTTCGCCCCGAATCCGTTTATTTCTTCCCGTTTACTGTCCCGTCGGGACGGATGGGGGGGGCTCCACCAATCCGGATCCGTTTGCATCCCTAGTTTGAAGGCAGCGGTGGAGCATCGACGAGGACGTCGATGATTCAAGTGGGAGAGCCTGTCACCGGTCGATCGTTGTACTAAAGTGAAAAGTGCGAAAGCACGGGTCGTATTTTGGAAAATATATATATATATATATGGGGGTGAGAATAACGCGATCTGGGGGTTTGTTTGGTAACGAGACGTTGACGGAGTGGGGGGGGGTGTTGGAAACGAGGGTTAGGTGGCGTGAGCGAGATTAAATTCAGCGTCAGTGCGTCCGCGTAGACTTCTTATGCGTACACTGCGAGCCCATCCTTCGCATCCGCACCCTCGGTTCTCTCCACGGTCGAATCGGACGGTGGAGAAAGACGGTCGCATAGGGGGGGGGCACGTATGTACGGCCCGTGAAGGACCGTGCGGGTGAACGTGCTTACGTCACGATCGGTGCCGTGGGGCCCACCTGAAAAGTGTATTTTACTACGGAAATTGAATATGGCGCGAGAGAGATTTTATATGGACCCGGTGTACCACGGCATCTTACGTGGCCTTTTCTATATTTTTTTTTTACACAATAGTTTTTATTTTTTTGTTTAGTAGTTTCTCGTTTCAGTACATTGCGATTTAAAGTGTATCAATTTGCCTCCCCGTAGTTTCGTTTTTTTCTTTTCGGTTGATTTTTCGGTAATATTTTGTTAAATTATATATAAAAAACTCCAAATACACATCTAGACTTGTCGAATATTCACTTTAGTATCCTTTAATTTTAACTTTGTCACTGATTTAAAAAAATAATAATAAAAGTGATAATAAAAAGAGAAAAATGAAACCATGATCAGCCCACCATGGCTCAGATACGATTACATACAACCAAATAGCCTCAAAATGCAAACTACAAAGTCGTGGTCAAGGGAAGTGGAACTTAAGGGAAAGTGAGAGCTTTGAAGAAACAGTTAGATAATGAATTTGATTTTGCATATAATTATAATTGTAGTACAGTTACAGATACAGTTACGTACAGCCAAATAGCCGCTAAATACAAACTGCAAAGTGGTGGTGATGTGAAGTGGAACTTCGAGGAAAGTGGGGGCTTTTGAAAGTAAGAGCTCCGAAGGATCAGCTAAATATTGAATTGAATTCGCATGTAATTACAATTGCAATACAGTTATATATGCAATTACATACAACCAAATAGCCTCTAAACGCAAACTGCAAGGTGATGGTGAAAGGAAGTGGAACTTTGGGGAAAGCGAGAGCTTTGAAGAAACAGTTAAATACCGAATTTGAATTCGGATGTAATTACATTTGTAGTTCAGTTATAAATACAATTATATACAACCAAATAGCCTCTAAATGCAAACTGCAAGGTGATGATGAGGGGAAGGGGAACTTCGGGGAAAGTGAGGGTTTCCGAAAGTGAGAGCTTTACTCACTACAGTTAACAGTATGAGAATCTCGCTTTCCCTGCTATATAACGCTGGTTCAAGTAAGACTCATCTCACACTTTCAGCTAGTAATTGACTCTGATACCAACTGTGACGCCCTAGCTTCCTAGGAGGTCACCCTCTTAAGACTACTCCCGTCTTAGCACGTTTAACTCTCTTAATCTTTTGGATCTAGATACCACCCAAAATACTTAAACCGGATTAAGAATATTAGCCTTATAATAAGGAAAACTTTAAAAAACCCCCATGTGGTTTCACACTTTTTCAAAAACCCTCCCTGTGGTTTCACACTTTTTCAAAAAACCCCCCTGTGGTTTCTTACTTTATCACTTTAGTACCCTGTGGTTTCACACTTTATCACTTTAGTACCTTGTAATTTAAAAAATCACAGGGTACTAATTAACTTGATACAAATTAAAACCGCAGGGTACTAAAGTGATAAAGTGCAAAACCACAGGGTACTAACTTGATACTCTTCAAACCACAGGGTACTAAAGTGATAAAGTAAGAAACCACAGGGTACTAACTTGATACACTTTAAACCACAGGGGGGTTTTTGAAAAAGTGTGAAACCACAAGGGGATTTTTTGAAGTTTTTCCTATATCTTATATATATATGACTACTTAGGGTCTCACAGAACAGCTAAATATTGAATTATAATTCGTATATAATTACAATTACAGTACAATTATAAATACAATTATATACAACCAAATAGTCTATAAATACAAATTGCAAGGTCAAGGTGAGGGGAAGTGGAACTTCGGGAAAGTGAGGACTTCTGAAAGTGAGAGCTTTGAAGAAACAACTAAATACTGAATTTGAATTTACACACAATTATAATTACAGTACAGTTATAGGTGTACAATTGTATACAACCAAATAGCATCTAAATACAAATGCAAAGCATTGGTGAAAGTAAAGTGGAACTTATTAGGAAAAAGTGAGAGCTTCTGAAAACGAGTTCAGGAGACAGAGAGGTTGGTGATTGATTGATTGAGTTGATTTGTGTGGCGAATATTTTGAGAAAAAAGTGTTCCCAAAAGTTGGCATCAGATTCCACCCACCACCAAACACCCTCTTCTCTTCTGATTTTAAAAATTCCTTCTAATTTAATTATTATTGCTTCATATTGATTTGCCCAATATGTTATCCAAGGATTGATGATGTGATCTCAGCCGTCCATTCAATAATACGATATTTTGAGAGATAGATAGCATGCTATCCGCTTCATTTATTTCGTTAAAAAATAAACTTAGCTAGAAATGTGAATCAATTAGGATTCAAACTCGGGTCTCGGGTACCAACCACCAAGCCCTTTGCCACTTGCTCTTGAGACGGTCGGTCGGTTCAATACGATATTTTGTTAGGTTAAAAATGCATAACAGGGATGTTGACGGGTCGGATTAGGGGTGTGCTTTAGAAAGCCCAGAGCTGAATCCGACTACATTGGAAATCCGAACGAAAATTCGATGGATTTTAAAAATTCATATCCAAGCCCGAACACGACTAGAAATTCTAAATCCGACCTCAAAAATTTAAATCTGAAATAATTAATTTTCTTTATCATACTGCAAAACATATTACATTATTAAAAATAAATGTTTAAAATATAAATTTAAATATATCATCAAACACACACACACACACACACACACACACACACACACACACACATATATATATATATATATATATATATATATATATATATATATATATAGGCTGATGGATACTATCGATAGCACCAGGGTTTGGTGCGACAAAGTTTTCTCATTAGATCCACAATTTTAATCATTTTCATTCGTTAGATCATACTATTCAACCAACCATTTACTCAATCATAGGGAGTCCAAATCATTCTAATCGCATATCTCTCAATCCAATGGCGAAAACTTGGTAGCACCGATGATTTGGTGCTATTGATTGCACGTATTTGCAAATGCAGCTTGCAAATGCGTGCCTCAATTCCTTTGTTTGGCATAGTATAGTTCGCTAACTGCTGATTCAAGCTGCACAAGAAGGTGCAAATGCCGCAGTTGGAACTACATCCAAATTGGGTGTAGTTCCAACTGCAGCAGTTGGTGAGGGATAGAAGCACCCATAAATTAATAATAAATAAATAAATAAATAGTTAAATAAATAAATAATATATGTATATAGGTAAATAAAAATACTTGTAAATAAACTCATAATAATAAAAAAATTTAGACAATATTGTGCGAAACATTAATTTTTTTAAATTTATTTTATTTACAATATAAATATAGTTTTTTTTTCTAAATTTTTATAGAATGTGATGATGTATGTTAATTTAATAAGTTTTAATTAATTATAATTATTAAATTTGATAAAAAAAAAGAGAGAATCGTTTAAATTTTTAAAGTTTGATTTACATATTAAAATTAAATAAATTAAAATTTTTAAATGTGTCGATTAATAAGTTGAAGAATTGTTGAAAAATATAAAAATATTATATATATCTACTTATTTATTTATAAGTAGCAAATTTAAATGATTAATAAACTTATATAATTATTTTATGTTTAGTAAAGGTAATCTCACCACTCTATCTGAATAGGTGACAAAATTCACAAATACAACTATCAGCTTCATATTACCAAACAGAAGAAATGTAATCGCAGATTGCAAGAATCACGTAAAACCAAACAGACTAGGTGTAGTTACAATTGCAGCATTTGCAACTACATGTATTTCTAACTATACTGTTTTTGCAACTACATTCAACCAAACGGCCCCTTAATAGCACAGTAGCCTAGTTCGGATTTGGATTCGGATAGGATACGGACAAAATCTTTCCCCGAATCCAAATTCGTCAGTTTTTTATTTTTTTTATGTGTATCTTATATTTACTTAGCATTGAATAAATTCTCTTCGTTTGGATTCAGATTTGAATGAAATTTCGGGTATTTGTATCCATTGACATTCCTGACTGAAGTATTTGACTTGTGCGTTGAAACTCTGAAATTTAAGAACTTTGAAAAGTCAAATCCTTTTGATTTTTTTTTTGGTTCTTAAACAAGCCTTATGTTTTTCACTTTGTGGCCAAATTTAGAAACCCTGAAATTTAATAATATTTACCAAAAATTACAATACTTAAGATAAAAAATAAAAAAAAATCTCCATATTTAAAGCATTTGGATCACTCTAGTTTAAATGAATAAAAATATTTTGGTACTTAGGAATAAATAAAATATTTTTTAAAATTTTGAATAGCATCTTATCCTAATAATTTTTTCAAAAAATAATATGATATGAATTAAAATACTCTAATTTTAAATAAATACTATACTTTTATAAGTTTTGCAAATAGATCCTTAAGTTACACGCAATTAATCAAAAAGAGGGGTGGTTTAGCAATGCGTCTACATCAAAGTCAATTTCAAATGGGTCCTTAACTTTTACCAATTTTACATACGCAATATTAAAAAGGACCCCTCAACTGTGAGGAAAAATTAAATTTTGAACTATTAATGTTTGCAATTAATATTTTTTTATCTTTTAGTTTTTTCTTATTTTATACAATTTTGGCACTTTTTTGAATTCTATAATTCTATTCATAGCTAGAAAAAAGTACAAATTAGAGTAATTAATAATTAAAAAAAATATTAACTAAAAAATAAATGTTTAGACCATACTAAAATTACTTTTAAGTTGACGGGGCTCAATGCAAAATTGTCCCTCCCTCCCCCCCTTCCTTTGATCTTGGAAAATGCTAACCGGACTATCGGTTGAAGGTGTACATCCTACAACTTCGAGATCCAAGGGTTGAAATAAAAGTACCAAAGACAAGGTAGATTTTAACATCACCCTCTTTTTTACTTGTTGAGTCTAACCTAACTCTCCCGCACAAACTCCTCCTCTCTATTTCTCGCTCCTCGCTCCTCGCTCTCTCGCTTGCTCTCAAGCTCTCCTCTCTTTCGCTCGCTCTCTCTCTCTCTCTCTCTCTTTAACCTAGCTCTCCCGTGACCGCTTCTCTCTTTAACCCTCACCACAAACTTGTTCGCCTTCCTCGCTCTCCTCGCTTCCTGCTACTCCTATCTTTCTGCTCTCTCTGTCTTTCTCTCTCTCTCTCTCTCTCTCTCTCTCTCTCTCTCTCTCTTGATCTTGAAGGGCACTCCATCTAGCAGATTCTAAGTCTACATTGCTCCATGTACGATTGTCTTCCTCGGTCTCTCTCTCTCTGTTCCAAGCTTTCTCTTTTTTAGCCAAATAAATTAAAAATTTTACCAAAATGAAACTTGATTAATCAAATTTTAATTGGTAATTAAGCCATAAAATATACTCAAAAATTTTAACTTAACCAAGTATAAAAACTCAAATTAAAAAAAAGAAGAAAGAAGCTGTGGTATCTTAATCAAAAAATAAAAAGTTAAATAAATAAAAGTTGAGGTGTCTTTTTCAGAATACGCTATAGTTGCGGGCTCTCGATGCACTTTTACCCAACAATTAATTAAATTAATTAAAATAATTAATTATATCCAATTAATTAAATTTTACTAATTTAAGACCCTCCCCGCCTCTCTCTCTCTCTCTCTCCCTCTCTCTCTCTACATAGATCTCCAAATCCCCATTGGAGACGAAGAGGAGCTCCTCCCATCGTAGCATCCCCCCAGTTCCTCCGGGTATGTGACTCCCCATAATCTCCTCTACCTCTTTTCTCTAATTTTCCCCACATTTAATGATCCAATATTGGTTAATTTGGGCTTTTGGTGTAATGGGTTCTGGATTCATTGGGAATTTGGGGATATGATGAATCATTTAGCATGAGCACGTCATTGTATTGATTGGTTTGTGCCAATTGATTGCTTGAGAGCCTTAATTTAGAACAATAGATTTAGATGGAGTAAGAGTGTTGAGGTGTTTATACGGAAAAATAAGTGGAGAGTTGATGTATTACTTTGCGCGCAAATGATTGAATCGGTGGTGTGAAATTCGAAAGGTTTAATTTAGAACAAGTACTGATTTTGCTCTGTAATTAGGAAAAAGGTGTCATTTTTATCATGTTTTGGAGAGAATTTCTACATGGAGCAAGAGTGCGGAGGTGTTCGCATGGTAAAAGAAGTAGAGAGTTTGATACATTGCTCGTAATTATGGGCTTCGGCTTTTGGGTTGGATGAGTTCGAAATTCCAATGTTCGAGTTCCTTGATTTATGTGGTTTTTTGTGCTTCTGCGTATGATCGATACGAGATCTTTTGTGGTAGAGGTTGTTGTGTTGGTAATCCTAATAAATCATATCAGAGCCAATGGGTCGAAGATCTTGAATCACTTGTTTAAGGGTCGCGGTGCGATCGATTTGTTGGCTACTGTGAAGTGTGAATATGCCGGCTCGTTGGTTCGGTCATAGTAAAGATGTATGATTCTTTGGTGCAATTTGATATTTGTTTTACAGGATCCAATGTAGGAATTTGGGGGAAATTTTAATATTAGGATGTATGTTACAAGTAACGTGCTTGGTATTATGGCTTGGCCACGAAAAACTTGTATATATGGGCATGATACTCAACATCAAACAAGCATTGCGCTTGGATTTGATGCTGTAGAGAGCATTTATGGATTATCGAAAGTGAGAAAATTGGTGAAATAACACCTTCAGTTCCACAAATTTTACTGCTTTTAGTTCTCTTTAGCTACTCTTTTGTGCATCCATCATGAATATCTCATATCCTTTCCAATTATATGATGACAAATTCGCGTTTTTTTTTCAGTAGATCCAACAAGCATCCCAAATAGGCTTAAGATGTCTGTGAGCTTCAAATATTGGGATGACTGCGTGGATCCGGAGGACGTGCGATCTATGTGGATGGATGCTGCTGTCAGCAAGGAATGGATCGATGCGGGAGAAAGAATGGGTCAGAAAGTTCATCTTTCAAGGGACCCAGACGGGGAGCCCTATCTTACTCAAACAGAAATGAGGGTTACTTCGTTAGCTCCATGCTCAAATCATTATAAACTTGAGAAAATCATGCATGATTATAATTTATCTTAAAAATTTATGCAGTTTTGTCTTGTTTAGTAAGCTGAAGCTCTTTCTATCTTTTATCGTTTATTGTTTTGAGAAAACAACTAACTGTTCGAAGCATTTATGGTAACTTGGTTGCTGGTTATATACTTATATTACTTGTTATTAAGTTTTTCAGAAACATTTTTTTTATTATTGAAGTACCTTTTTCTGTTTTTCTTAATTCTTTTTTGGGTCTTTCAGGCTGTGGCTGAAATTATTGTCCAAAGGCATTTCAATTCACAGCTAGACCCGGTAAAGTTTCTATATATATATATATATATTTTTTTTTTCTCACAGCTCCCACCTTCATCTATAATTGTGTTAAACCTATTTTATGCGTGATTTTGTATCTGCAAAGTTTGACCTATTTCATTTCGCTTTTTTTTTTTTTTAAACTTCTGCATCTTTTTATTACTGTAAAAATAGTTCAAGAGCAAGTAATGCATTTTGAGCCCGAACGTCTTTAAAAATCTGTTGAATTTGCATACTAGAAGGCTTGCAACGGAAGTAAAGAACCATCAATTTAAATTGCACAGCAATAATGATACAAGTTAAATGAAATTCATTTGGCAGTTTCTTGAAGGAATCTAACGAATGCTTGTATTCTGATGGAACTTGATGTCCTTTCTCCCACAATAAAGTTGGAAACTCAGAATACTCTTTGTATGCTTACACATTACTGTAGTAAGCTACACTATCTATATTTCAGATGCCTTACCTTAATACACGGTGGATTGAATAAAAGGGTTTCGAGTAATGTCCACTTTCCAGAAAAAATTATCGCAGTGATCACATTTCCAACATTTTGCAAGCTAATTTGTGTTCTCTCTCAGGAGATCAACATATGGGAAGGTGTATTGTGCATTCATTAGTTTGGGAAAACGAACTATAATAGAGTTCATGTCTATGTGTATAATTTATGTTTGTTTGTGCGGTTTTTGTTATTATCAACTATGCTCTCATAATACTAAATTGACTGACTATAGTGGTCTTATTCTCTAGTGCAGGATATGCTATGTGCTGTTGCTGAAATTGCAAGCAACAGAATACTTTTAACTGAGAATTATGATAAGAAGAAAAAGGAGAGAACGGTTGGTCTCATGCAGATTGCCCCCGAAGTCGCAGAATGGCTTGCTAGGTACGTAAGTGCCACAAGCGTACTAGATAAGTGTCTGTTTGGCCTGGCTTCTGTTTTTTCTTTCAACCACCCCTTCTGAGGCACTAGAGTGCTTTGGAAATAGAAAAACCTTGAGCTTTCACTGTGGAGGGAAGTAGAAACGGGATTTTAAGGCCTAAAAGCACCAGAGAGCTTCTGTTTCTGCTGCAGAGATTTGTTGAGAGGAAGTCTGCTCTGTAACAGGGATTCCATATGAGAATCATACTGTCCAACCAAATATCAACTAAATACTGCTGCTATCTTTTCAACTTGAAATTGTTATACTACTTTGATTTACTTTCAGATGCTGATATGATGTCATTAGATTGGCTTGGCACGAATCCTACAAGAAATCCCTCTGCGGAGAAGACTTTCTTGTCAGGAGGATTCCAATTAAATAGTTATAGCCTTATTGCTGCTACTTTTAACAAAACACTCACAATTCACTTTTATCCAGTTACATTGCACCCTGTAGTGCCCCAAGTGCTTGTTTGGCCTGGCTTTCAGAATAGCTGCTTTGCTATAGAGCGAAAGATTTTGAGCTTTTGCTGTCGTGGAAGATACAGTGAGCTTTTAGGCCCAAAAGAAGCTTCTGCAAAAGGTCCCGCTGGGCCAAACAAGTCCCAATTCTCCTTATTCCGAGACATGGAAATTATGAAACTTTTTTGGTTGATTATGGTTGATTGCGTAGGGAAATGGGGTACAGAAATTACGAAGTAGAGGGCGATCCAATGTTGCTGTACAAGCCTTTTGTGAATGTGTACTTCGGTGCTGCTTACATAAAATGGCTGTCCTCTTCTGATGGAAAGTATGCTACTATATGTGTGTGTATATATATGTTATATTATATAATTTATATTCAATCTAGTTTGTACTCTTGATTATGTCCAACTAAAATATTTGACAAAATGGTATCACAGAGAAAGAAGCGAAGAATTTGTTATCAGAGCTTATAAAGGAGGCATAAAGAAGGCTACTCACAAATCGACAGCAGATTATTTCCAAAGATATCTATCAGTCAGAGACAGTTTACTTGCTAAGAGGTTTTGTGATTTTTTCTATCCCATAAAAAACCAAATATTGCTGCCATTTTTCGCTTTGGCATTTTATTTTTTTTGCAAGCGGCTGTACAATTCTCTTCCCTATCGAACTAGTTTTAAAACTTCTATGAACTTGGAATAAATTGCAATAAGGGGCCTCAAAATTTCAGCGAGTTTCAGTATTTTATCCTGAATCATTCTGTGCTTAGGTCCGTCAACTCTATGTTGCTGCAATTATAGCCTTTCCTTTCAATTATTTTGGTGAAATGGATAGAAAATTCCATGTAACCACCGTTTAAGAGATATTTGGGCATCTGTTTATTAAAACTGAAGTAAGAGACCGATTACCAAACTGAAACTTCGCTTAACAGAAGAAAAGGTTAAGGACGTTGGTGCAATTGAATTCCCCTTAAATATGTATTTTATGCTCATCTATGTCTGTTTTTGCCATCTAATTTTCAGAGCAGAAGAAATTTATGACGATAATCCATTAGCATCTGACAGTCTAAGGGCTCGTATGCTAAAGGCAGGTTGTAACTTTTCCTGCATTTATGAGAATACATGTTTATGTACATATTGGCTCTCAAATTTTTCAAAACGGACAATCTATTTCATTTTAAGTTGTTAGTGTATATTCTTATGGTATATTATTGTACTGTACGGGTGATAGGTGAAGAATGCACATTCTGGGACTCGGCAATATCTGCCGAAGACATGGAAGAAATGTGGAAGCATCCTGATGTTCTAAAGGAGTGGGCAAAATCTGGCGAAAGGCGCGGGAGAGTTCGTTTCTCCCACGACTCAGAGAAGAGGCCATATCTTTCTCGAGTTGAGGTGAAGGTAAGGCTTATTCAAAAACATTTTCTGGATTGTTTTCATGCTGTAGTTGGCATTTTCGAGTTGCTTCACTTTTGTATGCAGATCTATATCTAGTAATTTCAATATGATATCGTCTCTTAAACACTTGACTACTTAATTGCGGAGTAAATACTCATTATTATTTGATACAAAATCTGGGTTTCCTTATGAAGAATAATTGCAGTTCAGTTCATTTCACATCGTTAGTAATCAGGTCAACTCAATCAAGTCTTTTGTTGGCGTTGTACGTGGTTTTGCTTCATCAGTTTTTAGTATGTTATCGACTACTTGTTTTGTCTTTGTGGCTGTAAAATTTACTTTAAATTAACATTTCAGGCTGTTGCTGAAATTATAATTTCACGGCACTTCGCTTCAAGAGGAGTAAAACCTGTAAGTTTTATTTATGAATAACTATAATCATGGTTTCAGGGAATACGAAAGATGCCCAAGTGACAATAAATAATACATTAGTTTAAGCCGACTAACTACCTTCCCTCTCGTTGCTATATTAGTAGGTGAAAATGTACGGAGACCTCCTCCGACTGTACGCCCTTTTGACATAAACCCTCCAAATTATTTTACCGACCGACTCCTTCTCGACTTATAATTGTTTTGATTTTAGTTATTTTCCACAATTGCATGTTAAAATTAACAGACAAAAATTAACAAATCAACAGTTCCATGAGGTGAAAAATTGGTCAGAATAGTTGAACTTAATTAAATCACTGTTGAATTAAAAAAAAATCTTTAAACTTTATTTATTTATATCCATGAAGTTCATTTCTCGCACATCAACCCTTGCAAAAGCAGCCTCTTTTAAGGATATTTTCTATTATAAACCATACTATTGGGTGAATTCCCAACTTAAAGAGAGCCATTTCGAGGCATACATATACAAATATTCAGATTTTACAGGGGTATATATATGTATATATATCTTGGAAACTTCGAAAACTATACAATGTTGAAGTTTCCCTTCTGGGGAATTAGATGAGCTTAACATGCTGGGAGCCTTCTTTTGTCCTTTTCATTTTGCACATCAAATTCCGATTGTGATGAGTTGGTTATCTCGGATATATCTACCGTTTAGTGTTTATATTTTTGTGCTTCTAAATTTCGTCCTCTACGCAGACAGCTCTGGCTGCGCTTGCCGAGGTATGCAGTATGAGGTTTGTCAACGGAATACGCTCACGGACCGGCTTAATGGGAATCGACTATCCTACTGCTCTCTGGCTTTACAAGTTAGTCCCTGTTACTTTTCTACTTATCTGTAACTTTCTTCGTGTCCAATGATTTGCAGAATCTATGTCATCGGTTTTGTTCGACAGCAGATATTTTGTTTTAAATAATGAGTTCTTATTAAACAACAACATGTGAAGGAAATTTGTTATCGTCCCTGTTCTATGGACTACAGCAAGTTATAGAAGTTGCTAGTGAAATTTTCTGGAAAATGAATTTCAAGACCATGATATGCTTGACATTTTGTTACCATCTACTCCTTTTTCCAGGGACGTCGGTTGTAGGGCATATAAAGTCGCTTCGGTGGATGATCTGTACAACCCGTTCGTATCCATGTACTTCGGCGCGGCCTACTTGGCGTGGCTTTCCGAATATGAGGGGAGGTTCGTGTTCTAATTCCCTTTTCATCCTCGCTTTTGGCGTAGCTTCTCTATTCCGAGAAGCACCAGCTATACATTCGGCGAACAAAAAGTCTAGGGCTTTTACTGTGGCGGGAGGCTAAAATGAGCTTCTAGGCTCCGAAAGCGATAAGCTCCAATTTGAAGCTTCCGCTTCTTCTGTAGCGAGAAACTATTCCTCGGCGCAAACCATGTTATTTCTTTCGCTTAAAAATTTATAAAACAAGCAACATTACGATATATCCGTGTTCCATTATGGCTACAATATAGGGAGAGGAGCCACGAATTCATCGTTCAAGCTTATCTCGGCGGCCCCGAAAACGTCAACCTTCAGGAGACCGGCCCGCTGTGGAACAAATTTCAAGAAGCATTGAGTAATTACGGAGATTCGAAAAAGTAGGACTCTTGGCTCCGTATATATTTCATAGAATAAAAACACCAAACTACAATTTCTACTCAAACTGTCTACTATTTGACGATCGCGATCTACGCAGGGATCAAGGGAGTTGCTGCATTCTTTGAGGCGCATCTGCTTCCGGTCTCGCATTGATCTTCCTCTCAATAAGGTACTACTCGAATCCCTTCGCAACTTAGTCTCTGAACTTTTCGTCCGGGCTTTCTCGTGCAGTGCAATTCCATGCGCGGTTACGAAGCTTTTACTATAAAATGACCTTTTCAACCATATTTTCATGCGCATTTTCTACGCGAAAGCTTAGGCTTCTTTTCGCATCCAGGGATGTTTGGTCGAGGATCAGAATACACGCGCGTGGGTATTCTCTGTCGTCGTCGAACGTGTTCTATCGAGTTCGTCTATCTCTTGTAAGTGCTTTAAAATGCGCAATTCTCATTGTTACCATAAATTTATGAAAGTGAGAGAGTTAAAACAGTGAGATATCCTGGGTATCTTTAACACTAAAACTATGGTATATATTTTTTCTGGCAATGTTATGTAACATTTATGTACTATAAACCCTCTCAATTATAGGCTTTTTTTTCTTCTTCTTTTTCATAATGGCCCCCGGAACTTTATTTATTTACTTATTTATTTTTTATTTGAGTTGAAAGTGATTGAACTCATTTGAGTTTGATAAAATCATCCAGTTCAAGGAAATAGGAGTGGATGAAAAATATAAAATAAAATAAAATAAAAGTCGAGGGGTCATTTCGAAGAGCGCGAATAGTCGAGGGGGGTCTCTGTATATTGTTTTTAAAAGTACAGTAGGAAGAGCTTAAAATTAGTCGAAAAGTTCGCTTTTCTGCTTGAGAAGCAAAAGTAAAGCATTTGGCAAACAGGCGGCCAGCTTTCTGCCCTACAGAAATTAAAACTGCAGTCAATTTAGACGTAGTTCGAACTGTTGCAGTTGGACCTTCTCGTATAGTTTAAACTATGACGGTTGGATTTAAACGCATCAAATCAAACACTGAATTTGGATTTGTATGTGGTTGCAAAGCATTTTGAGATGACCCATTGCACCCTTGTCACTATATGAGCTCATATTTAAAAGGTTAAAAGTTTATAAAGACCCCCTCAACTATAGACAATTGTAAAAAGGACCCCTCTCTCCATCTGTAACTCTGAAAATATTAATACTCAACTAATCAATTTTTATACAAACTAATAAATGAAAGAGATACTAAAACTTAACTAATAAATTTCCATCACATTTTACATAGGGATAATTGCCTTTACGTTCCTCATACGTTTGAAAATATCTGATTTATCCTTTTTTTTTTCTTTCTAAAATATTTCTCATATGTTTTACCGTTATTGGAAAATACCCACGCAGTTATCTTCTGTTAAGTTAACTTAGGTTAAATGTGAGTTAAATATCTACCACAGTTAAAAAAAAATAAAATGCCAATTTTGCCCTTAATTTAAGGGCAAATAAGAAATGTTGGTGATGATAGAGGGGTATATTGAAAAAGATCAAAAGTCAAAATGCTTTTTGTGCCATTGACTTTAAGGGCAAATAAGAAAGTCAGTAATGGTGGAAGGGTATTAAAAGGGTAAAATAGTAATTTTATAGAGACAATAAAGTTAATTAACAGATTTAACTTTAGGGATATAGTAGAAATATATTGGAATGTAGAAAGGTTATTTTCAGTATTAGACTTCTAAAAATGGTAAATCGGAAAGTGGGGAACTTTTTAAAGGTATATAAACAATTGTCCTTTTTACATACGTAAACCAATACGATAACTAAATAAAAGAGTTATTAGTACTACAATAACATATATTCAAATAGTTAGCATTACTCATTGTATTATTTCATCGCACTTCATCATAGTTGTTTCGTATAACTCGAGTTTTAACTTTACCTTTAAATTTTAATACGATGAATCAAACAGCGAAAATGATCGTTATTTACGACCGAAAATAACTTTACCCCTGCGCATTTTCACCTCTAAACAAATAGACCCAAAAGTGGTGGACTTGTTATTTATGTACCACCCTCCATTTATTATGAATAGTTAGGGCCTTTGTGGGATTAGTACACTTGTTGGTTTTATTAATTAAGCATATGGTATGTTGGCAAGGATGATTCCATGCATGGTCTCTTGGTTGAGTTAGGTGTACTGGGGCTGTAATAATATACTAGTATTATACTCGTGTTACTTGCTCTTAGTTGTTGATACTGTTTATGTCCCGTTGGATGTATATGTTAAGAGTTTAGTTTTTTCTGGGTAAATTTTTGTACATATTTCTGTTGTTGAGCCTTGGACGGACAGGAGAGGTGCTGTCCGTCCGGCATCCGCTCGGCGCGTCCGAACCGGACCAAATCGGTAGCGATTTTCGGGGCGGGGGCGTGATAGGCGCGAACGAAACGAAACGTCGCCAACGGGAACGGGCGCGACCGGAAAGGGCACAGGAGTCGGAGCGGCATCTAGAGGGACGAGCGAAGGAACCGAAGCGGAACATCGGGTGGAAGATGAAACAGAGTAAGGAGGAGGATAATTAAATGGGAAGCGGTGTAGGAAGAAAAGTAAATCTGGTCGGGTGGGACCCCACCCACTAATTAATTATAGAGTAACTTAAGATGACAGGTAGGGCCCACAAAGATTAAGTTAACCTAATACTGCCACATGGATGTAGAGAACGGGCTTTCATAAGGTTTATAGATAGATTTTATTACATCTTTTATTTATCTTCATAGTAATTAGTTTGTTCAGTGTTGTTCGAAAAAACATTAATAATTTTTTATCTTTAACATCATATCAATTTTCTACTATTGTGAGTTTGTGACACCGTTGCTCTAAACTAGAAATTCTGCTTTCGGAGCGCAGAAGTTCATTTTAGACTTTTGATGAAGCTCAAAATATCAACAGGTCAGATTCAGGATAAGGACGTCAATAGGTTGGACAGGTACAGATGTCAGCGGGTTGGATTTTGGTGGGTTTTCAAAAACCTGAACCTGAACTCGGCAACCAAACTCGAAATTATATGCATAATAAAAAACAGATCATTACACATAATAAAAAATCATATAATAATAGAAGATGATAAGTGTTCGTGCAAGAGAGAGAGAAAAAGAGATAGAGAGAGAGAGAGAGAGAGCGGCGTGCGAGAGAGAGTGGGGAGGGTGAGAGAGAGAGATGAAAATAATGCTGTTAATTGGGTTTGTGAGTGTTGGAGGATAAAACTGTTTTCAGTAATGCAAGATTCACGACCCCTTTCGTTAATATTTTCGGTGTAATCTTATTCGATTTATAATGCTACATTAACGGCTAAATTACATAGACGAACCAAATACAGTAATCCTGACAGGATTGCCAGGCAGGATAATTCGAACCAAACGCACCCTAAGAAATAAAAAAGTTACATTAAATAAGTTTAATATAAAGACTTTTATTCATAGAGATAATTGATATTATTTATTGTTTATTATATGTCCATTATCAAGAGAGGAGATGAGTTTTGAATTCTCAAAATTTAAGAAATTTGAAGATGTTATGAGAATCGTAAATTTCCGTCACAAATGTTGTAAATCAAATAGATTAAAATTATTTATTGACTTTGTTATGGGATAATAAATTCTCAAGTGAGGTATTTAATTATGTCACAATGGAATTTATTTATTGCTTATCAATCTAGTTTAGTTCCTTTTTCAAGTAAATCAAATAATTCAATTCAAAATATTAATTGGGATGAAAAGTTGCATCTAACCCTCCACTATAAATATTTGAATTTAAAAAAAAAAGAAACAAATAAATATTTTTACTAAATTTGAGCCTAATGAATCTTTTTATCAAACTCTAACCTTGGACTTAATGAGATTTGATCTTGTTTCCTTCAATATTATATATATATATATATATATATATATATATATATATATATATATATATATATACCATGCATAAAGCATAAAATATTTCTAATTTTGGAATAAAATAATTTTAAAAAAACTTTTGGAGGTTCTAATTTCTAGGTTTTTGGGTTCCCAATAAAGGAAAATATAAAAGGAGTCAAAATTTTGTGAATTTTTAGGCATAATATATATAATAATAATAATATATATATATCTAGTGTAATATTTTAATATTTTTTTGACCATCTATAGAGTAGGTGCTCTAGATTAAATTAATTAATGTACTTAATTAAACTATTGCATTAAATGCTTTTATAAATGTTCATGTAGTAGTTCTATGTAACCCTAGTTTTCAGATACATATATATTTAAATATGTTGTTGAATCATTCCAAGGTGCACAAAAAAACAAGTAATCAACAACTTTGTCCATGATTTTTCTTTTTTATTCCACATAACTATGTTTTGGCAAGTGATCTTTAGCTATTTAAACTATATTTTATCTATTTTAATAATCCCATAATTAATTCCTTGGGAACTTGTTAAGTTTGCAAAATATTTCTAATTTTGGTTACTATCTAAATCCATATTTTATTTTTGTTGTAAATTATTTAAGAGAATTTAGATAAATAATTAAATAAATATATTTTGGGAAAAGTTTTAATGAAAAAAATATTAATGCTTCTTGATATAGCTTTATTTAAATACACATATCCAAAAACAAAACAAAAATTGTGCTTTTTAAATTGAAGAAAAATCCTACAAATACATATATATATATATATATATATATATATATATATATATATATATATATATATATATATATATATATATATATATATATATATATATATATATATATATATATATTTTTGAATCAAATAAAATCTCATTAAAAATATTTAAAACAAACATAAATCACCAAACCAAAACTCTAACTTTTAGAAATTTTTAATTCAAAGTATGTTTACTAAGTACAAATAAGAGAAGTAAATGGAAACTCACATTTTAACTAAAGTGTATATATTAGGCTTAAATAATCTAAATAGAAAATAATGTCTCTGTCAACTAAATTAGCACTAAATCTTTGGTAATATCAAACCCTTTTATATATATATATATATATAGGCCACATTCTTATCTATACTATTATGAGTATTGGAGCCATCGTACTCATAACTTTTTGGCCGTTGAGATGAAAAAATGTGAGGCTAGGATGAGAGTGATTACGGTTAGATTGATAGTGGGCCCCCTAGGGTTGAGTAGGTGGTTGGTTGAATAGTATAATCTAACGGATAAAAATGATTAAAGGGTGGATCAAATGGCCAAAAAGTTATGAGTACAAGAGTCTCTATACTCATAAAAGTATAGTAGCCGGACTCCTATATAGGCCACGGCTATTATACTATTATGAGTATTGGAGCCATCATGTGGTTTCGCGCATTTTCATTTTAGTATCATGTAGTTTAAAGTATATCACTTTATTAGTAATTAGGAATGTTAATGGGTCGGATTTTTAAAAACCTGAATCCGAACCCGAAATCCAAATTAAAACCCGAACTTGGATCCGAACCTGGCGGATTTTAAAAATTCATATCTGTACCCAACCAAAAACCCAAAACCCGAACCTCGACCTAAACCCGGCAAGTTTTAAAAATCCATATCGTTGGATGAAGATCTAATGGATAAAAATTATTAAATATTTTATATATTATATAAATAAATAAAAATAAATTATATATATATATAAATATAATTTATTCGGATTTGGGTCGAGTAAATACAAAATTCATATTCATATCTATATCTGTCGGGTTTTTATTTTTTATATCCATCCATGGTTTAATTTTTCTTTTTACGTCAGTGCATTCGTTAACTTTTCGTTAAATTATACACAAAAAATTTTAGTTACCCCCACCTATAGACTATGATTTATCAAATATTTACTTTAGTATCTTATGATTTATCAAATTTACACTTTGATATTATGTGATTTTAACTTTGTCACTAATTTAACGAAAAAATTAACAGAAGAGATAACAGAAAAAAAAGAAAAGAAATCATAAGATACAAAAATAATATATTTTAAATCACAGGATAGTAAAATGAGAAAGCGCGGAATCATATGGATAGTATTTGAAGTTTTTTTTTTTTTTTTTGCTTTTATTAAACTAAAAACCCTAGCTTATACACCAAAAATGCTCCATGTATAGTAGTACCACATCAAATGCTACCGGGCTTTTTTTGAAAATAGCCCTCTGGCTTTTTATATTTTGCAAAATAGTCCTACTGTAAAATAAATTGCAAAAATAGCCCTAACCATGCCACGTGCACGTCGCACCACGCGGCGGGGTTGGGCTGTTTAAGTTGAACACGGTGAATGGTTCACCGTGTTCAATTGTACTGGACACGGTGAACCATTCACCGTGTCCAATACTAATGTAAGGGCCTAGCCAAAATGGCTAAGTCCTGGTAGTTGTATTGGACACGGTGAATGGTTCACCGTGTCCAATACTAATACTAATGTATTGAACACGGTGAATGGTTCACCGTGTCCAATAGTATTGAACACGGTGAATCATTCACCGTGTTCAACTTAAACACCTGGCCCACGTCCGGCCCGCGTGGCGCTGACGTGGCGTTGGCGTGGCATGGGTAGGACCATTTCTGCAATTTGTTTTACAGTAGGGCTATTTTACAAAATATAAAAAGCCAGGGGGTTATTTTCAAAAAAAGCCCAATGCTACGCATTGAAACTCACTACAAGAGAGAGAAAGAGAGAGGAACTAGAATAGTACTAACCCTTCTCTCTCCTCTCCTCTCTCTCTCTCTCTCTCTCTCCTCTCTCTCTCTCTCTCTCTCTCTAAGTAGCCATGGACTGATGATTCAGTACTCTCCTATCCTCACCTCAATTTGGTGCATACAACACAGCCCAGGAACATCTCAACCCTAACCCTAGAGAGGAGAGAGAGAGAGAGGGGGGGAGAGGAGAGAGAGAGAGAGGGGGTTTTGTAAAGCCTAGAGAGAGAGAGAGGGAGTGGAGAGAGAAGAGGAGGAGGCCATAGGAGAACCACCATTTTGTTCTTTTCCCCTTCAAAAACCACTCTCTCCCAAACCCAAAAAGCTCTCACCTTTGGTTGTATAACCCACCAATCTCTCTCTCTCTCTCTCTCCTCCTCCTCCTCCCTTTTGATGCTTCGGATCTGAGGAGATCGCCCATTGGAGGCGAAGCCATGGTGCGGCGCCATGGGTGGCAGCTCCCTGCTCACACCTTTCAGGTTCCTTCCTACTCTCTCTCTCTCTCTCCCGCTCTGTTCTGTGTCCTAATCTTGTGAATGTTGCTGGGTTTCTTTTTGATTTGTTGTATTGTACTTGTTTTTGTTGCTTGTAGACGAGACATGGCTTCAGGAAAAGCCCTAATTTTTCCAAGTGATAGCAAATTGACCCATTTATTCTCTCTCTCTAGTTTCTCTTTCTAATTTTGTCTCCTAAGCTTGTGAATGTTGCTGGGTTCCTGTTTGATTTGTTGTGCTGTACTTGTTTTTGTTGCTTGTAGATGAGAAACGGCTTCAGGAAAAGCCCTAATTTGTACCCTACTAGACGTAAAATTGTCACTTGGGTGATAACAAATTGAACCATTTATTCTCACTCTCTCTAGTTTTTCTCTCTATTTTGTCTCCTAATCTTGTGAATGTTGTTGGGTTCCTTTTTGATTTGTTGTATTTTACTTGATGAGAATTGGCTTCAGAAAAAGCCCTAATTTTTACCCCACTAGATGTAAATTTGTCACTTGGGTGATAACAAAATGACCCATTGACTCTTTCTCTCTCTAGTTTCTCTCGATTTTGTCTCTTAATCTTGTGAATGTTGTTGTGTTCCTTTTTGATTTGTTGTATTTTACTTGTCTTTGGTACCTGTAGATGAGAAACGGCTCCAGAAAAAGCCTAAATTTTGACCCATGTACTCTCTCTCTCTCTCTCTATCTTTCTCTCTCTTCTGTTCTACTCTTGTGAATGGTGGGTATGTTTTGACTTTGTTGCATTGTACTTGGTTTTGTTTCTTGTAGATGAGAAATGCCTTCAGAAAAAGCCCTAATTTTTACCCTCGAACATGTTTTAGATATGTAGATTTGCCATTTTGGGTGATTACAAAATGACCCATTTACTCTCTCTTCTCCTAATCTCGTGAATGCTAGGTTCCTTTTGAGCTTTGTTATCTTCGTACTTGTCTTTGTTGCTTTTGGATGGGAAATGGCTTATGGAAAAGCCCTAATTTTTCCCTCGAGTATGTCTAGGAGACATCGATTTGTCATCATTTGATTTCAAGATGACCCATTTACTCTTAACTCAGTCTGGAGTCCTAATCTTGTGAATGCTGTGGCTTTCTTTTAGTTGTGTTATATTGTACTTGTTTTTATTGCTTGTAGATTATAAATTGCTTCTGAAAAAGGCCCTCTTTGGGTGGTTCTCAATTGACTACAAAATGACCCCTTAACTCTCTCTCAATCTCTCTTATCATAATCTTGTGACCGTTGAGTGTCTTTTAGCTTTTGCTATATTGTACTTGTTTTTTAGTTACTTGATGATAAGAAATGGCTGCAAAAAAGCCCTAATTTTTGCCTTTTGAGTACATGTAGGTGATATGGATTTGGTTTGGGAATGACCCATTTATGTATTATGCAGATTGGGTTTGTCTATTCCTGGTTTTCGTAGGATGTGGATGAGAATTGGCTTCAGAATAGCTTTAATTTTTAGATTTACTCTTGGGGTTTTAGAGCTTTTGTCCTTAAGTCTCTCTCTCTCTCTCTCTCTCTCTCTCTCTCTCTCTCTCTCTCTCTCTCTCTCTAGTTTTGAGTTTCTGTAGAAGTTGCATTGATCTTTCCTTTGTGTTCTAATTTGTAGATCTAAAACGTGATTGTATGGACCATTGTCCATTGGATATTGAAATGTTATCAAAAAGGCTTTAGTTCTTAAGTTCTTTTTAAAGTTGGTTTGAACTTTGTGAGTTTACTTTGGACGGCGAAATATCTTCATTGTTTGTTTTTTTTAAGTATACTATTTGTTTGTGTGCTCGCACATCTTGCAGAGCTAATTTCATTTCCTTTATGAGACATTTCACAAGCTGAGGACTATTTAGGTGCATTTCATTATTTCATAGTTGTGATTTGTCCCTTGGAAATCTTCTTCATGATCTGACACCAACTAGAGGTTATGATTTTACCAACTCGAACTTTTGCAAGTAAATGTACTATCATTACTTCTCTTAAAAGGTTATTCATAAAAGTAATGCAAATAGTGAATAAATAACACCCATGTAACCATGCATGCGAGTCAAAAAGATGCAAGGCGCATTTTCCAAACTCAATAATATTCTCTCTTTTAACTTCTTCTCTACACTCTTGTATGGGTAATCTTATTGATATCTACTTGTGATATATTTGTTGGTTTACATATTTTAACATGTAGTAGTGTCACAAAGCCTTATAATATGTCTAACAAGGTCAGCAGAATTTTTATATTCTTCAATTCTTGTTTATTTTCTACATTTTTTTTTTTGATTTTTCGCATATTCTTGCTTATTACCATGTTTTATTCATATGTTTATATTTACTTCTGCAATGATTAACTGGTTCGTATATTGTCCATTATCACTTGACAGGTGGTTGCTATAACGGTATATTTACTTCTCGTTGTTGCGTTTTATGCCTTCTTTGCACCCTTTCTGAGAAAGCGCATCATCGAATATGCTGCGATGGCTGTTTATACTCCTGTGGTATGTGTTTACTTCATCGAGGAATCTTCAATGTTTTTTATTGGGTTAAAACTTAAAAATGTATGGAGACCCTCTTAACTATAATCTCCAAACTTTTTTTTTTTAATTTTTTTGGTCAACACCCATAAACTTTTTGCTTGTTTTGAGTTAATTTTCGTCCATCAAATGAATCGGGATTCGTTTCAACTTAACAGCGACTATATCAAATTTCTGCTTCCATTGACATTCAACTGCTGATAGCTAATTGAGTGGTTTATTTTAACCGGTACCGATTCAAGTGATGGAATAAAAATAAAAACAAGCAAAGTTGAGAAGTTGCCGATAGAAACAAGAATAATGCTAAAGCTGGGGATTCTACTTCAATATGGTCTTTAGCTAAAGGATCGCCATACATTTTTTACCTTTTCCAATTTTCACTTGAGAAACTGAAATTATTAATCTATTTTATATCTCTTTTTCCAGGCACTTGCCGTTTTTATCCTTTATGTCCGATGTACACGTATTAACCCTGCTGATCCTGGAATTATGTCGAAGTTTGATGATGAACTCATTAACGTACCCGCAAACATACCCAAGAGTAATCCTGGATTGCAAGCGATTAATTTACCGGATAAGGACGATACCATAAGCGGAACAAACTCTCCGTCAATAACTTGTAGGAGCTCTTTAGATGATCGTAATTCTAGAAAAGATTCAGCTGTAGGAGATTCGGTGGTGAATGTTGAAAACGCCCCACCAAGAAGAAGAAGTTCGTCGCCGTGTTGGATCTTCGGAGGTCTTATTTGCGCAACATTTGTTAAGGAGGACTGCCGGAAAGAGGATGTAGCGGAGGAGCAGGCTGATGGGGAAGATGCTTTATTTTGTACATTGTGCAATGCTGAGGTAATTTACATCATCAAATCTGTTTTTTCTTTTTAAGCTAATGAACATGTAGGCATGATTTCCTTTTTCTTGTTTCTTTCCCTCTTTTCCTCTTCAATCCTTGCTGTGTGCGTGTGACGCATGCGTACATATTGTAAGGGTCAAATACTTTCCTTGAACCTTGAGGGGTTTTCTATTCGCCTCGCTTACGTTTAAAGTTGAATTTTGCTTTTATTCGCCTCGCGTACGTTTATAGCTGAATTTTGCTTTAGCTTCCGATATGATGAATATGTGTTAGGCATCTTACTGATATTTATAGTTTCATTTTATGTTCTTTTTTTGTTACTAGTAGTTATTTATCTTGTCAATTTGCAGGTTCGCAAGTTCAGTAAACATTGCAGAAGCTGTGACAAGTGTGTGGACGGATTCGACCATCACTGTCGGGTACATATATGCTTTAATTTTAATAAAAAAACGCAGTTCTATTCTTAGACCATCGTCCAATTTTCATCGTCGAGGTTAAATGTTTTGTGGCAGTGGCTTAATAATTGCGTGGGGAGGAGGAATTACATAACTTTTATCGCTCTCATGGCCACTAGTCTCGTCTGGGTTTGTATCATTAAACCATGTCAATTTTCATAATCATTTTCGTTAGTTTCGAGTTTCGACTAAAGAGATATTTACATAAATATACCCATGCAAAATTATCTGTTTACGCATATACCTCCTTAAAAATGTATTTTTTGTTGAAAAGGCATATTAACTTATGCTACCATTTAATCCAATAATGAGTCGAACGTAGTTCTAATACTCGCATTTAAAAATATGTGCCAGCTTTTGATTGAATTCGGAGTGGGTATAGCTGTTATTGTGCTGTGCTTCGCCGATAAGAAGGCTATGGAGAGTACTATCGAGGATAAGCTCGGGAATGGCTTTTCTCGCGCACCGTTCGCAACTGTCGTGGTATGCTTGAAATAATGCCTTCTTTCACTTAAATAAATTACCGTATATTCCAAATTACTCTTGTTGGTTTTGTTACTTCGATGCTTCGAAGTGGGTTTTGCATGAACAATCCACTTTTTCCTTGATGTCAGAATAGATATCAACCGAGGATGTTGCAAAACTGGAAAACACGGACCGAAAGTTCAGAACCGTAAACAAGTGGGCTATTTTTTCTGAAAATTTTCCTTTCTTGCAGGCGATATGTACTGCGGTTTCGTTACTGGCTTGTTTTCCGTTAGGCGAGCTCTTCTTCTTCCACATGATATTGATGAGAAAGGTTTGTTCCGAAGAGAGCTCAAACCAAAATCTTGTTCATAATAAACAAAGATTTCTGTTTTTTTTTTTTTTTCTTTATGAAATTTTACTTCTTTCTTCTTCTTCTTCAATTTTTTCTTTTTAAATAAATCTTAGGGAATTACAACCTACGAGTATGTGGTGGCGATGAGAGCGATGAGCGAGGCACCTCCAGCGTCTCAAGCCGAGGAAGAAGGGCAAAATGTGCTCTATTCCCCGACTAATTCCGCGACGACCGGGTTAAGCGGCGCAAGTTCGCTTGGGCTTCAATACAAAGGTGTCTGGTGCACGCCCCCTCGGGTTTTTGTCGACCAACAGGTAAAGGACCGTATTTTTTCTTTATCTTTTCCATTTTTTTTCCTCACAATTTGCGCTAAAATATCCTTGCATGGACTATAATGCCTCTGAGTGGAGCTAAAGATTAGTTTTAAGTTCATTGAGAGTGATTTTAGCCTAAAGTAATAAAAAAGGGAGCAAAACACCGATTAAAGATCAAAATCATAGAAAATATGGATTTTTTTTTTTTTTTTGAAAAATCCCCTATTATTTGATCTCCTTTCAAAAATCCCCTCGGCTTTTGGAGTAGCTTCTCTGCTTGAAAAGTAAGTAGCGGCCAGGGGTTTGGGAAACACGAAGTTTGCAGCTTTGTGGTGTGGTGGGAAGTTAAACGACTTTTTTGAGCCCTAAAAGCAGAAGCTCTAATTTGAATCTCCTGCTCGTAAGTCGTAACTGTAGTAGGAAGTCGTTGAATAGGTTTCAATGGAAAAAGCTTTAGAGCTTTTTTGAACAGTTCTACTCAAACAGCAATTCTGTAGGGCCAAATGAGCTCCTTGAGAGAAAATTTTGTGCTCTATATCGTTGGCTAGAAATTCATTACACAAAACACGGCTACTCTGTAACTCGGACCAATTTTTTGGATAAATTTTTGACAGGATGAAGTTATCCCGCATTTGGAACCTGGAATGGTGCCTTCGACCATCGATCCTGACGCCGCTGGCTATTTAGAGAGAGCCAACAAGTCCAAGAAACCCGTCAAAATCAGCGCATGGAAGCTCGCGAAGCTCGACTCAAACGAGGCCATCCGCGCCGCCGCCAAAGCCCGGGCCTCCTCCTCCGTCCTCCGACCCATCGATCCCCGCAGCCGCGGGCACGACCCCGAGAAATACAGCTCTAGCGGCCGAAGCAGCATGAGCATCGAGTACAGCGCGACGAAGGACTCAAGGAGCGAGCTGAAGCTCTCCCCTCCACGAAACTCCTACCCGCCGAGCGTCACCAGTAGGGACGACTACGAGAGCGGGACACAGACCGCGAGCAGCTTGAGCAGCCCAGTCCGAATCCCCGAGCCGCCGCTCGCTCGGGCCCCACTTCCCACCGCCCGAGCCCCGCTCCCTCTCCCGCGACCTGTCACCACTCGGCCGCCGCCGCCGCCGCTGCCGCTGCCGACTGCTCAAGCAACCAACCCGATGTTTCATCCTACTGCGACAGCTCTAGTTCGGGATAATCGGAGGGCTTCTGTCGTCTGGGATCAAGAAGCCGGCCGGTACGTTTCGGTGGTCGCCCCCGCGGCTTCTCGCCCGATTCGGGCTTCTCAACTTACTACGTCGGGAAACCCTAGCGGAGAGACTGCTAATTACGGAAGGAGGAACAATCCTGCCGCCACCGCTGCTGCTGCCTCCTCGTTAGGGTTGGGGCTCCCGCTCGCGCAGCAGCAGGAGCGGCTGATGTACACCGGGCAGTCGATATTCTTCGGCGGGCCGCTTCTGAATGCTCCGACGGGAGAGAGGGATTCAAACGCGCGGCGCGACTCGTTCCCCATATTCATTCCTGGAACTTACCCGAAGAACCCTCCATCTAACTCCAAGTGATCTCTCTTCGCCTTCTTCCAAGTGCTTTCGTCAGAAGCATCACCGAGAAGTGCTTCCGCCGCATGGGGATCAAAGGCTTGTGGACCGAAATGCCAAGTGCGCGAGACCCGCTTCTGGAGTTGGGAAAAGCACTTCTGCAGCTGTGAGGCGCGACGATCTTTGCTTCTTCGGCGGCTGTTCGGAGATTCTAAAAAATTGTAGTTTCAGTCGACAGCGTTTTCGCTTCGTTCTGATGTAAATCTTTTCCTTTCGCACGCACGACCGGTTATACTGATGATCAAATTTAATTTAGTTACCGACTTATCGAGAGATTTAACTTTCTATTTTTGGTTTAACCTTGGTAATTTCTCTTTGAAGTGTTGAGGTTAACAAATTTAGTAATTTTTACTCAGATGTTGTTGTTGTTGTTTTCTGAGTTATTAGTCTCTGCTTCTGCTTAACAGGTGCAGGTAAAAGCCAGAAAATAAGATGGTAATAAAATGGGGGGCTAATTACACTTTTGTCCTTGAATTTGGAGTGGCCTGACACTTTGTTTTTAAAGTTTTAATTTGTTCTAATTTTGGGGGTAAATTTTTATTGGTTGTTGCAATTAAGTTCCACAATTTAATCAAGTCAATTGAATGATGATGATAATGTGTCGGTACCGTCAATGATGTGATAATAATTAAAAGACTAAAATATATAAAATTTTTCGATCAAAATTTAATTTTTTATTTTTTATTTCCTTCCTATCATTTAAAAATCTATACTTTGTTTCCTTATAAAATAAAAATATTCACTTTACCTCTTGCCGATAGTAATTTGTTAGGGTTTCATTTATAAAATATTATTTTATTTTTTTTATGCCAAAAATGCCCTCAGTTTTCTTTCCTATTCAAAATAATCATTTTATCAACACAGTTCATACCGTATCCCCTTGCGAACAAATTTCATTTTATGAACTAAAATATTCACTATTATATTATATAATATATATATATATATATTTTTATCTTTTATCTTTAGTAAGGCGCACAAATGATGGAGGATAAACTAAAATGATAACACATGAATTATAGAGCTAGGCTGGTATACTATCGGTAGCACGGAGGTTTCCGTGCGACCAAGTTGTTTTCAATGATGCAGCTTCTAAAATCGACGATCAGTTCCGTTGGACTTGATCTACGCTATTAAAAGTATTTGGAAACTAAATTTTATAATTTTTCGACATCATTTGGTTGGTGATCAAAAGATCTCAAAATTAACAATTTTAATGGTCGATGTGATGCGCTTGTGAATTTAACGGTGTAAAATAATACAAATATGATGAAATTTTTATAGAAAATTATTTTTACTATTTAGAGTAAAATCAGTATCTCTGATATTAAATTCAAGTATTTTTTCATCACTTTTTACGAGATTTTTACTTTCAGCCGTTCATTTTTAGACTACTCGTTTGATAGGTAAATGATGTCAAAAAATTATGAAATTTAGTTTCCAAATACTTTTAATAGTATAGATCAAATCTAATGGAGCCGATCGTCGATTTGGAAGACGCATCATTAAAAATAATTTGGTAGCACAGAGGCATCCGTACTACTGATAGTATATCAGCCTAGCTCCGGATTATATATTTTTTCTATATTTTTTTTAGCTCTAAGCAGTGGCTATTATTTCTGATTTTATTTTTGTCAGAGGAATCTATCCACCATTCGAGAGGTAACATGATTCTTTGGAATGTGGTATTTAGTATATCTATTTTCAAAAGGAAACAAATTATTTAAATGCTATTAAATTTGTTTGAATTTAATCAGTAAATAATAAGAATATTTGATAAATTTATTTATGGGTATCAATTCTTTGTTGGAATTACTGTTAAAAAAAAGGCTAAATTACATAAAATCCCCCTATCAAAATCCGATTTTTTATTTTTCTCCCCTATCATTTAAAAACTTACACTTTGCCTCATTGTAAAATGAAAAATGTGCACTCCCCCCCCTACCGTTACTATTTTGTTAGGATTCCGTTAAAAAATAATTTTTTATGCCAAAAATACACCTCCGCCCTTTCCCAGTTGCTTCATTTCCTCTGCCTCACCGTCGCCTCGCAGCCTCGCAGCCTCACCCTCCTCCACTGCCTCACCCTCGCCCTCCCCTCGCCTACATCCCCTTCACCCTTCTCCGCCGCTCACCCTTGCACGCCTCTCCATCCATGCCCACTCCGATCTCCTCGAAGAATGGAATAGAAGGGGCGACGGTCGAACGAGGTTGGGGCGCTCGCCCTCGCATGCCTCTCCATCCATGCCCACTCTGATCTCTTCGAAGAATGGAAGAGGATGGGCGACGGCGGAGCAAGGTTGGGAGAGAAGACGAAAATGGTGAGGGGCATTTTTATCATTTTGTCACGGTGTACCTTCCTGTAAACATTTCTCATTTTTCAAGAGGGCAAAGTGTAGGTTTTTAAATGACAGAAGAGAAAAGTGAAAAATGGGTATTGACAAGGGGGTTTTCTCTAATTTAGCCATTGTGAACATAACTAGTGACCAGGTTCATTGTATCTTCAAGCATTCCAAAACCAACCCTAGTGTTGGTTTACAAATGTCTCTAGTGTAAGTGTGCTGCAGCTATAAGAGATAAGTTATAATTCAGAGTTTTATTTTTTTTATTTTAAAGATTATTATTATTTTGTTAATTTATTTTAGGGTTATATTTTAATATTTTTTTTAGAAATTTTTATATGGAATAAGTTTCTAAAAATTAGGGGATATAGATTTAGAAGTTTTAAATTAGATTTAAATGTATTTGCATTAGATAAATTATTAAAGTTAAGTTATCTGATTAGGAATAGAATTAGGGTTTGATTTTTGATAGATAGGCTTGGCATTAAAGTTTTATATAATTTGAATTGTTCTACGTAGCTGAATTTAAAAACGTGACACATTGACCATTAAAATTGTCTTTTTTAAAGCCTTTTGATCACTTAGTAAATAAAATTGAAAAATTATGAAATCTGATTTCTAGATAATTCGAATACGTAAATTATGTTTAATGGAGCCTATCATCGAATCGAATATTCTATTATGTAAGATAATTTATAAGGAGTAGGGCTACTATACTCTTATGAGTAGTAGACCCTTACTACTCATAAGTTGTTTTTGATGATGGGGCATCCGAATCGACGATCCACTCCGTTAAATATGATCTAGAATATTTAAAACTTCTAGAAAATAAATTTCGTAATTTTTTGAAATCATAATAAAGTCCATCAAATGGGCATAAAATGAACCGAAATCGAACGACGTCCTAAAAATAGATGATCGGATCCTTCAATTTAAGATCGGAGTTATTGATCTTTATGTAGGTAGTGAATAGAATTTTCTATCAAAAATTCAATCTATTTCAATTCTTTTACACCGTTAAACTAGCAAGTATTTCATACCGGCCGTTAAAAATTGTCAATTTTGTGAGCTTTTGATCGTAAGGTAAATGATATGGAAAAGTTACGAAATTTATTTTTTAGAAGTTTTAAATACTCTAGATCATATTTAACGGAGTGGATCGTCGATTCGGAGGCCCCATCATCAAAAACAACTTATGAGTAGTAAGGATCTACTGCTTATAAGAGTATAGTAGCCCTACTCATTTATAAGTAGGAGTGTCTTGTATTTTTGAAAGCATATGAGACATACTCTTATATAGTATTAAATTTATATATTTATTTATTTTTTATACCTAATAAGGTGGAGTTTTCCTTAAAAAAACATCTCTTTCCATTCCTCTTTACTTTAATCCTGACTCACTCTCTCTCTCTCTCTCTCTCTCTCTCTCTCCATCTACTTTTCTCCTCTCCTTTTCTGAAGGAACCAAAAAGATTTTTTAAATTAATTTTTGTATTTTTAGTGCTGCTGCTTGAAGATGCTAACCAGGGCCTCCATGAAGGTTTCATTTCCATTTATTTTCTTTTTTTTTTTTCAATTTTTTCTGGATAAAGTGAAGTAGTTTTTTGAACCCATTTTGGGCCAACATGCATATGATGATGAAATTTTTATGGTGTTGATTATATTTGGGGCATTAAACAATTTGATTACATGTTCCATCTTATTTTAGTTCACAGGTGTATTCTATTTAACAAAAATGAGTTTTATTTTTTTTTTTGCCTTTTTTTTGGATATAATTTTGGTATGTTTAGATCAAAATTCTGAATTATTGAATTGGTAGCAGGATTTTTGGCCAAGATTCTACCTTTTATCTTCTCCTTGCTTGTTTCAGATCACATTAGAGTTAGTGGGTGGGAAATGGATATGCATGTTATCATGCACATGTGTATATTTCTTATTAAATGAATTTAGAGGCTAATACTTATGTGTTGTTGATTCTAATTCACAATTGTTCAAAAGTTTTTGATTAATTCAGTTTCAATCTCTCTAGGACCTGATTTGTATCACAAATTCCAATTTTTTGTCTTAAATTTTCACACAACTTTTAGTTATGCACAAAATTCCACCTTTTCTTTTGTGTTTTTTCTCTTCAACAGGCTAGAAATGTTATGAGGCATGTTGCAAGTGTCAGTGGTTTTCAGAAACATACGCCTCGATGCGCTTTTACTTCATCTACGAGGCCGATGAGTTCTGAGGCTTCTCTTCGAGCTACGCCGCCGGAAGAGAAAGGGTAACAAGATTTTCAATGTGCCAAAAAGTTTGCTATATATGACTTTGGGGGTTTTGCACAAACAATCCCTTTCCTTTTCGACTTTGTAGCTGTGTAATCTGTTACTACCATTAAATTATTTGGCGATAAAATGTTTTGTGGTGTGATTCAATCATTGTTCTTAGGTTTAAGGGGCACGACATGTTAGCACCTTTCACTGCCGGATGGCAAAGCTCGGACATACACCCGCTAATCATCGAAAAATCAGAGGTAGTAAGCGAGCATTTCGCTTTAGTCTACGGTAGTTTCAAGATCTGATAAAGATTCGTAGTTCCTATAATTTTAGCCATCATTTTACGAATTAAGCCTTCTTTTTATTATGCTGTTATATTCCTGTTTTATGCCTGCGTAATAATTAGTTATGTGGTGAATGTCGCAGGGTTCTTACGTTTATGATATCAACGGGAAGAAGTATCTAGATGCGTTGGCCGGACTATGGTCCACGGCTTTAGGTACCGAAAAACTGCTTCTAATATAAACTCAATTGTTCACTGCATTTTCGAGACCATCATACAATTTCATGTAACGCGGGAACTGTAATAGCTAATTGCAAAATCTGAATGTTATTACACTTGAAATTGCAGTTTCGTACAAAAAACGACAAATAGATGTTTGCAGGGGCCTTAAAATTTTGTGTTCTTAGTACGTACAAGCGTATTTAACTTATTTCTTTCTTTTCTAGCATCTGGTAGATAATGTTTCGAAACCAAGAAAAGTTTCATTATTAGTATGGTGGACTATTCGGAACAATTTGTGTTTTTATTTTGCTTTTAAGTTTTAACAAATTTCAGGTGGAAACGAGCCTCGGCTTATCAAGGCCGCAACCGACCAACTGAACAAATTGCCGTTTTACCATTCCTTCTGGAATCGAACAACGAAGCCCTCGCTGGTATGTATTAGCCCTTAAAAAGTTTTATATCTTTTTATTTGCTCATTTTACCATCGTATTTTCGTTACATTGCTTATTCATATTAGAACAGTTTTTTGGTTTGTAAATACTTGAACTTGGAGTCCATACTATGTTATAATTTGATCAAGTTTTGTTCCCAATCTCCTTTTCTTTGTTGGTTTGTAATGCTGGTGAGCAATTTCGCCTACTCTTTTGAAGATGTATGTTTGTGTAGGATCTTGCAAAAGAGATTCTCGAGTTTTTCACTGCAAGGAAAATGGGAAAAGTCTTCTTCACAAATAGTGGTTCTGAAGCCAATGATTCGCAGGTTTGTTTTGTCTGCTCCTCGCGAAACTACTGCAGCTACTGTTCACTTATGTACTAGTTTTTTCGCAAATACAACATTACGATCTAATAGCTTTCCTTTGGAGATGTAATGCTTTAATTTGTAAATGTTCATTGCTTTAATTCGAATATAATATTACGACTACGCTAGTTAAGTTTTCTGAAAAACTGTATCGAAATTTCGACGTTTACAAATTAAACGTTATGAAGAGACCCGATAAAAGGTTAAGCTTTCAGGGAACAAACTTACCTTTTTATTTACTTTTCATCCATTACAAGTTTTATCTACTTATTATAGACTTGAATGTGATCTTTCTTTTACATGTCTCCACCTTTATCCGTTCGGAATTAATGTTAATTTATCTTTTCTAATCCACATTAATAAGAAATTTCAATCAAGATCATTACTTAGATGTTCGCAGATTTATTTTTCTCTCTTTTCAGGTAAAGCTTGTTTGGTATTATAACAACGCGCTGGGGAGGCCGAACAAGAAGAAATTCATAGCTCGATTGAAGTCGTGAGTCTTTAGCTTATTCGCATGCACCCGTCCGTTCCTCATCACACTTCAAAATATTCGACGGTCTTTTGAATACCCTATTCTTTTGCCCATATAATTTTTTGTTTTCGTATGCTTCGGCAGGTATCACGGATCGACATTAATAGCGGCTAGCCTTTCTGGGTAAGTCAAATACGGCGCATTTCCAAGCTCATTTGAATTCCTTTATTCAATTTAAAACAGTTCGACTTGTAAAATAATGTGTTGAATTTTCAGTCTCCCTGCTCTGCACCAAAAGTTCGATCTACCTGCGCCGTTTGTGTTGCACACGGATTGCCCTCACTATTGGCGCTTCCATCTCCCCGGTACTCATTTAGTTTGATCCATTTTATATTCTTCTTTTTTTAAAAAAAAAAATAGTCCAAATTTTCATTTTTTCAACTGTAATTTTTTTTTTTAAAAAATAATATAGTTATTTTGTTCTTATACTTTTAGTGAATGGATACATGAATGTGAAAGGATGTGACTTTTTATTTGATCATAAGTCATAACTATCAATTAGTTGTATGACCCGTTCGTGGTTTATATAAGCCCATAGCGTTGACTGCTGAAGTACATATGAAAAGTTCAAGTCTCCATTCATAATAATTTCATTTTTGTTTCTCATTCTCTTTCTTTTTGATAAGTTAATCGAGTGAATGCTCAAAGGCTAAACTTCGTATGTGCAAACGCTGTTGGGGTTTATACTTCATTATATTCTGGGAGGTTATTCGTTGACCGAGTGCACGCCAAATTGTCCGAACAGCGGGGGCGGATTAAGCCTTAAGGAGAGTGGCTCTGCTACACACCAAAAACCCTTTTTCGTCTTTCTACTTCATATACTCTTTAAGATTTTTGATGCAACAACAACTTGGGTCAAACACTCTTTTCATGGATTTAGAAACACCATTACAAAATCGAAAAATTTAGTTTCCGCAATATGGCCTACATTGTGTTCATGATCTGTTCCCTAAAATTTAGAATTGTATTTACTCTTAAATACTTTTAGGCGAGACGGAGGAGGAATTCTCGACCAGATTAGTGAACAATTTGGAGAACCTTATTCTCAAAGAAGGACCTGAGACGGTATTTTATCTTATTCTATTTTTTTTTTTCTCAAAAAATTTCGGAGATTTTGTAATATGCAGAAAAATGATTCAGTGGTTGTTCTTCAGATTGCTGCTTTTATCGCCGAACCCGTTATGGGTGCGGGCGGAGTTATCCTTCCTCCAAAGACGTATTTCGACAAGGTGATTGTCGTAAAATTTATCGGCCCATTATTCGATGTAAATTCTCGTCGTAATTGTCGATGGTTGTATCAAATATGCATGAATTATTAGCTAATATATACATCAATCTAATCATACGCGCAATTTTACTTAACAAGGTTTAGTATTTTTTATTCTTTTTTCCTGATTTCGCAGGTTCAAGCTGTTCTAAAGAAGTATGATATTCTTTTCGTCGCAGATGAGGTACTTAATTTTCTCATTTTAGCTTTATAAATTATAGCACACACACACACACACACACACACACACAAATGTAGAAGTACTAACATTTTTTTTGTATATATATATATATATTGTAAGGTTATTACTGCTTTTGGAAGATTAGGGACGATGTTCGGGTGCGACAAATACGACATTCGACCTGATCTTGTTTCTATAGCCAAAGTGAGTCCTTTTACTTTTGGTCGATTAATGCATAATATTAGTGAAACTTTTCGATTTTATCTTTGTTATATTTTAGGCTCTTTCATCTGCGTATTTGCCCATCGGCGCAATTCTCGTTAGCCCGGAAATATCAGAAGTAATACATTCTCAGAGCAGTAAACTTGGTAAGCATATAAATCCCCTGCACCATGCATTGTTATGTCGCAAAAGCGTGTTTCGACGCCCCTTAACTTTAGCTCATTTGAAATAGGTCTCGGTACTCTTTTTTTTTTTCATTTTATTTCTTATTTTCTTTGGATTTTGAATCCCTCAATCGACATGCTGCGTCATTTCATTAGATTCCCCAGAAAATATACTAGAAAAGAGTTTTCTGGAAAAGGATGTTTTCTTTGCGAAACTTTTGTTTTTTCTTGGCAAACTGTTTTCCATACTTTTGCAAGTTCGAGTTCTCAAACTACAAAATCGCATTATCGCAGGATCGTTCGCTCACGGATTCACGTACTCCGGTCACCCTGCGCCTTGTGCTGTTGCTTTGGAGACTCTTAAGATTTATAAGTAAATCCTTTTACTCTTCATTTTCGTAACTTTTCGGTAACAAATTACGGCGATGAAAAGAGTATTAGTTTTGTGCACTATGAACTTGAAATAAGCATGATTCCCTAACCAATCCTCTATTGTACTCGCAACATGAGAAGTCCACAAAGCCGCATACATTGTTGTGAACTGCGGCCAATTTGGGCGTAGTTCCAACTGCGGCAGTTGAGTCTCCTTGTACAGTTCCAACTACAACAGTTGAATTCAAATGCATCAAACCGAGCAGTGAATTTGGATCTGTACGTAATTACAACCGCACGCAACCAAACCTCGACTATTTGATGAATCTTAACAAAAATTAAACACGATTTTTAGGGAGAGAAATATCCTTGAACAAGTAAATGCTATTGCGCCGAAATTCCAAGAGGGCATTAGACAATTCTCATCAAGTCCCATAATTGGAGAGGTAATTTTCAATTTTTTTTTTTTTTGTCTTTTCGCTTATCAACTATAATTATTATTATTATTATTATTTTTCTAAATTATATAAATAATGGTTATTTTTCACGCAGATACGCGGGGAAGGGTTGGTTCTCGGGACCGAGTTTACCGACAACAAGTCTCCGAATGATACATTTCCTCCGGAATGGGGTTATTACTCCGATTTTTATTTTGTTTTTTTTTTTTTAAAGGAACTTAGAGAAAATAATTATAAATATCTAATAATCAAGCTTTATATTGAAATAATTGTGCAAATGACTAAAAATTGTTTTAGGAGTCGGTTCGATATTCGGGTCGGAGTGCGAGAAGCACGGGTTATTGATTCGGGTCGCGGGCGATAGCATAATGATGTCTCCGCCGCTTATAATTTCTCCGAACGAAGTAGACGAGGTATTGTGATTTATGATGTAGAGTCCAACGTGCTCGTGATTTCTCGGCCGTCAGACCGCCTCGAGATCCGTGTAGCGCTCGTAAAGGATGCACGTATCTTGAGGCGGTCCGACGGCTAAAAAGTCACAAGCACAAATGCTTCTGTACTTTTAAAAGCATAGGAGATCAACTCTTATGATGTATATAATTTTTGTGTCATTTTTCGCCTCTCAAAAGTTTGAAAACATTTCGTATCGCCCCTCGAAAGTTTGAAATATTACGTGACATGCCCCTCTAAAAATACAAGTAGTTTTCGAAATGCTCTTTTCGGAGGATGTTTCCGAGTACCACAAACACATTATAAGGGGATTTTTTTTTTTTTTTTTTTTTTTTTGGAGAATTTTTGTTACAAAGAATTTGTTGTTTGAGCATTCAAATTTAAATTTTTTTTAAAATTTGAAACTTTTCTTTTTGATGTTTCAGTTGATAAGCAAATACGGAGAGGCCCTGAAGAGCACAGAGGAAAGAGTTGCTCAGCTGAAATCTCAGGAGAAAATTTGAAGCAAAAAAAATTCAACTTTTACTCTTTTCGAGTTGTCGAATTCGCGAATGTATGCACACAAATGATTTGACTTGTTTTAGTTGATAATAAATGGATTAGCGAAAAATTAGTTGTTCTTGGGCTCGAGAAAAAGATCAATTGTTATGAATTTATCAATCTTAAAGATCTCTTATTTAGTCTCTCAATTTGGGTTCATCATTATCTCTAGTGTTTAAGCTAATCAATTTATTTTGGAATGATTTTTTTTTTTTTTCTATTTTTTCACTTTTATTTTGTGATTGATAACTTATTTTTATCTGTGGAAATGGTTTGGGGGTCAAATATGATTAATATTGCCCTATAAATATCGAATATGATCTTAATTGTTTTATGCACTATTTTTTCTGTTCAGTTATTATTGACAAAGCATGTGCATTGAATATCGTCAGTGTTGCCGATATAAATACGTGTAAGTTTTCGGTCCTTGGATTAAGAGATGCATCGTTAGGATAATAGTGGTCTCCTAGAGTTGAATGGGCGGCTGGTTGAACAGTATAATCTAACGGATGAAAATGATCAAAAGCTTTTAGAGTACAACGGTTGTTTCACATGATATAAGAGCGGGAGGTCCTGAGTTCGAGTCACGCCAGGCTCCTAGCATATTAATTTCCTCCCATTTAATTCAAGTCCGCGTCATGGGTCGACTAAAAAGTCTTGAGCTCAGATGTGAGGGGGAGTGTTAAATATAAAAATGTTTAAACACCGTTCTCTAATAGCTTAAGCTTTTAGAGTACAACGGTTGTTTCACATCAAAATCCTATTTTTTACTTTTTCTTCCTATCATTTAAAAATCTACACTTTACTCCCTTATAGAATGAAAAATATTCACAGAAGGGTATAGTGTGAACTGTAATGATAAAATGATTATTTTGCCCCTCACTATGTTGCCCTCATCATATTCACAGAAGAGAAGACGGAGGGCATTTTTGGCATAAAAAAAAAAATAATATTTTATAATCGAAACCCTAACGGATTAATAATATTATTATAAAAAAATATATAATAATATTTTTTACTTTTTCTTTCTATTATTTAAAAATCTATACTTTACTCCCTTATAGAATGAAAAATATTCACAAGGGGTATAGTGTGAACTATAATGATAAAATGACCATTTTGTCCCTCACTATTTTGCCCTCATCATATTTACGGGAGAGAAGACGGAGGGCATAAAAAAAATATATATAATAAGATTTTATAAACGGAATTCTAACGGATTACTAATGGCAGGGGACGGAGCGAACATTTTTCATTACATAATTTAATTTGCGAATATAAATAATTAACAAAATTAATTTCAATGCCGTCTTAGCTCAGCTGGTAGAGCGCATGGCTTTTAACCATGTGGTCGTGGGTTCGATTCCCACAGACGGCGTTTTTTGTGCAAATTTATTTTTTAAAAAAGTTTCACTTTTAAATAAAGATGTCCAAAATATCTGATATGGACCCTACCGGTAGGCCGTATCCTACCCGAACCAGAACCAGACCTGATAAAAAAAATTACCCATTAAAATTTGAGGTATGGGTCCGGATATTTTATATCCATACCTGATTTGGACCCGACCCGAACCCTACTTTTAAATGGGTAGGGTCCGGAATAGTTTTCAAGTCTGGATTCGGCCCAGTAGGGATGTCAACGGGTATGGATACCCGAAATGTTGTCCGAATCCGAACCCGAATGAAACGGATATGTCCGATCTTAAATGGATATGGATTCGGATATGGATATCAAAAATAAAAACCTGACAGATATGGATTCGGATATTGATTTTGACCGTACCCGACCCGAACCCGATCCGAATCCGAATTTATTTTGTATTATATAATATATATATAAAAATTTAATTTTATATTTGAATTTGTATTTTAAAATTTTGAATTTAATATAATATATTTTGAAATATTGAAAAAAAACAAAAACTGTTTAGGGTTCAAATTTTCGGTTCAGGTTTCAGATTTTTTGTCGGGCCCTAAACAAATTTTCGGTTCAGGTTTCAGATTTTTTGTCGGGTTCGGATTTGGATCTGGATTTTTAAAAATCCGCCCCGAATACGACGCACATATCTAGGCCCAGGTTCAGCAAATGTTCTCTCTCTATGTTATGTTATATTTAGAGAGAGAGAGAGAGAAAAAGATATTTAGCTATCTCTCTCTAAAATCTTGTTTCTCCTTATCTATCCTCCACCATAAAAACCACATCCAATTTCTTCACATGCCCATGTAATTAATGTCCTTTAATTCATTTTATTATTTGTCATTGTTGCAAATTAATTCAATCTTGGTTGATAAATTTGCTCTTTTTTGTTTTGGGTCACTTTTCTTAGTTTTCATGCTAAATAAATTAGAAATTAATTATTCCACGCAATTTAGATGTTGGTGTTCTTTTTAATCAATTGGGTTCATTTTGTTTGGTTGAGTAGTTAGGGTTTTTTAAATTAAATCAAACAAATGTTCTTATATGATTTTTTTCATTAAAAACAAGTTACAAAATTGTGCATCCTATAAATCCCTTCTATGCTCTATTCAGTTTAAATTTATAAATTATTCAATGCAGTTTAGATTTGGTATTCTTTTTTTCCTTTTTTTTTTTGAGTTGGGTAAAATCTTTTATTTAATTTTTTTGGTTGAGCATTAGGGTTCTAACATAAATCAAACAAAATTTCTTATAACAATTATCTTTTACAGCATCATTTTTCATTAAAAAATCAGGAATTTTGCATTTGTTCAATTCCATTTGATAAGTTTGCCTATATTTGCCCTTTTTTTTTTTTTTGCATATATACAACTTTGAATGTGAATTAGGGTTCTCACATATATAGATTCTAACTTAAATCAAGCAAATTTCTTGTAACAATTATCTTTTACAGCATCATTTTTCATTAAAAATATTAGCAATTTTGCATTTGTTCAATTCCATTTGATAAGTTTGCTTACATTTGCCCTAATTTTTTTTTGTATGCATACAACTTTGAATGTGAATTAGGGTTCTCACATATACATACATTTCATAGATTGATGAGTGAGGCAGCTTTGTGTTATCCGATCGCGAAATCGGCGACCAAATTCGCCGGTTTTGAGAATGCTCTGAAAGAGAGTGGCAGGAATTTCAATGTCGATGTCGACAGAAAGAATCATCAGGACAGTGTTTTTCTCGACAAGCGCGGGAAGTGGCGAACATTCGATCCGAAAAAGCTGTCCAGGAAAAGAGGTAACAAGTTTTCGTAATCGATATCGCGAAACCAAGAATTGCAATTCGCAATCTGTAATTAACCCTTGAAAAGGTGGTTCTCTGAGGGGCCGCGGGTGGAAATACGGGTCCGGTTTCGTCGACGGCGTGCTCCCTGTTCTTAGCCCGATGGCGGACCGAATCCTCAAATTCGTTCAGCAGGAAACCGATCCCGCCAAAATTTGGCGGTCGTTTAATCGTCTCCCTCCTTCGCACAATCTCTGGGACGATTTGATCAATGTCGCCGTGCAGCTTCGCATAAGCAAGCAGTGGGATCCTGTGATTGCGGTGAGAAGCGCTTTCGGTTTGTTTCTGCGACTTACGTTTACGTGAATTGCGGTAGAAATGCGAGTTTTCGTATGTATGTTTGCGGAAGAACACGATTCATGCTCGTAGTTTAGGTATGCGAGTGGATACTTTACAAGAGTTCGTTCCGTCCCGACGTAATCTGCTACAACTTGCTGATCGATGCGTTCGGTCAGAAGCGTCAGCTGGATAAAGCAGAAGCGGTTTACTCGCGGCTTCTGGAAGCGCGGTGCGTGCCGACCGACGACACTTACGCGCTTCTCCTGAGGGCTTATTGTAGGTCGGGATCGCTCCACAAGGCCGAGGCTGTGTTTACTGAGATGCGGAAGAATGGGATTCCTCCGAGTATGCTTTTCTCCTCGAATTAATACTCGCTTTTTGTGCGGACCGCAGTTCGCGGTTTTGTGAAGTTGTTCGTGATATTCGCATCGCTATTAAATCATGAATTTATGCAGATTTGAGCGTCGATTTTGCTCAGGTGTGGTTGTTTACAACGCGTATCTCGACGGATTGTTGAAAGGAAGATGCACTCAGAAGGCGATCGAGATTTTTCAGCGGATGAAGAAAGATCGGTGCGCGCCGTCCACCGAGACTTACACATTGATGATAAATGTCTACGGGAAGGTTACTATCTTTTCTTTTTCTCTTTTACTATGTCTAAACAATGGGACATCTGAATCGATGCTCGGCTAATCACTGGAAAAATGATGATGTTGAAGAACCGTGAAATTTTGAGTTCTTAGAAAGTTCAAATAGAGTAAGATAATGTTTAACAGTGCCGATCGTTGATTCAGATACTCTATCGCCGGAAACGGTGCGAAAATAAACGAGATTGTTTACTTCTCGAAGCATTCTAGCCCTATTGTTATAAGATTAAGTGATTCTTGAACAGGCGAACCAATCGGCGACGGCCTTAAAGTTGTTCAATGAGATGAGAACCGAAAAATGCAAGGCCAATATCTGCACCTACACTGCTCTTATCAATGCATTCGCGAGGGAAGGGCTTTGCAAGAAAGCAGAAGAAGTGTTCGAGCAGTTGCAAGAAGCCGGGCACGAGCCCGATGTTTACGCCTACAACGCTCTCATGGAAGCTTACAGGTAAAAAAAGTCGACAATTCGGTGCCGAATTTAGATTCTAGTGCGAGCTAAGTCGACGAATTTTTGAATCTCCGAATGGCTGTTGGCTCAGTCGCGCAGGTTTCCCGTACGGCTCTTCTGAGATCTTCTCTCTGATGCAGCACATGGGATGCGAGCCCGATCGCGCTTCGTACAACATATTGGTCGACGCGTTTGGTCGAGCCGGCCTTCACGAAGGTGAGTGAACTCGAAATGCGCAGTTTCATATTGGTTATATCTATAAGAAACCGCACTTTCGACGCTTATGCACGAGAATGATCACTCTTACTCTTACAGATGCGCAAGCTACGTTCGAAGAGCTAAAGAGGCGCGGCATGACCCCCACCATGAAGTCACACATGCTCCTCCTCTCGGCCTACTCGAAAGCCGGGAACATCCCGAAATGCGAGGAGATCATGAACCAAATGCACGAATCGGGCCTCGAGCCCGACACATTCGCGCTGAACTCGATGCTCGACGCGTACGGTAAAGCCGGGCTTTTCGACAAGATGGAGCAAGTGCTCTCCAAGCTAGAGACCGGGCCGTACGCGGCCGACGTCAGCTCCTACAACATCTTGATCAATGTGTACGGGCGCGCGGGGTTCTTCGATCGAATGGAGGAGCTTTTTCGGTGCATTCCGCGTAGAGGACTAAAAGCCGATGTCATAACGTGGACTTCGCGGATGAGTGCGTATTCGCGGAAAAAGCGGTATGAGAAGTGCTTGGATTTGTTTGAAGAGATGATTGATTCCGGGTGCTACCCCGACGGCGGGACCGCGAAAGTGCTTCTCGCGGCGTGTTCTAGTGAGGAGCAGGTTGAGCAGGTCACTGCAATTGTGAGATCAATGCACAAAGAAGCAAAATGTGTGTTTACTATTTGAACATTTTTGGTCCTGTACTTGTTATTTTTTAACCGTCAGATCGCCTCAAAATCCGTGTAACACTAATAAAAGGGGACTTAATGGGACACATCGTTAATAGTGTTGTACGGATCTTAAAGTGATCTGATGGCTAAAATGTCACAAGCGCAAAGAGTTGATTAATCCCCTCGTCCACAGACATCTGGTGATAAAATCCTCACCCTTAATTTTTTTTTTTTTTTTTTTTTTCTATTATACACTTTAGGGTTTATTAAAACTGAAAGAATAGAGGGAACACAAGACTATTTTCATTAACTATGAGAGAGTTCAAAGAACAAAAACAAGAAAAAGTTGATGCTAAACTCAGATACATCATAAAATGCATAGCTAATCCTACAAAAGCTAAAAAAAAAAAAAAAAAAAAAAAAAAAAAGGTTAATTGAATACATGTCCTTATAAATATAATGAATTACAAATGTATTCTTATAAAGTTCAACTTTCATATATTGTTCCTGCAAAAATTATAATATTTTCAAATATATCCCCGCCGTAAAAAAATTTAGTTAATTATATATTAAATACTTAATCTTGATTAATTTTTGACATTTTCATCTTTCTTATATGTATTATTCTGTTGCAGGTTTTTGAGAAACATATTTATGATGACAAAATTAAAAATTTTCTAACGGGCACAAATCGAAGGGATATATTTAAAAACATTAAAATTTTTGTAGAAAAAGCATATGAAAGCTGAACTTTGTATGGATATATTTGCAATTCACTATATTTACAGAGACTGGCTAAACGCAAGAGGGGGAAGTGAAACATGCGATATATCGAGGAGGGATTTTGTTTTGTATTTTCAGTCGCGAAAAGAAAAGCTCGGCGGCGTCTGTTTCTCATGTTTTGATCTTCCAATTATGGGCGGTGCGGACTCCGCTGGCAATGCCTTGGTAGTACTGCGACTCGAGGTTTCGACTATTCCACTCTTTGACGAACTTCGAGAAGAGGTCCCTGGCGGCGTCGGACGAGAGGTCGGAGAAGTATATCCCTCGCTCTTCTTTCAACCATGTCGCAAACTCGTTGTTCTTCGAGAAGTAGTCGTCCTTCGACAGCTCCTTGAAATCCTATCTCCGAGAGGGCACAAGAGCATCAGATCACAAAAAGCAAAGGAAAACATGAGAAAGAAATTGCGTAATTGCTAACTTTCTTTCTTTCTTTCTTTCCTTCTTTTCGCTCTCGCTGTTCTAGATTTTATGCCAAGGTTGTCCACTATCTCAATTAACAACAAGTCAAATTCAGTCACATCCTTTGATCTTCTTTAGGGTGCGTTTGGTTCGAGTTATCCTGACAGAATTACAGACAATCCTGTCAAGATTACTGTGTTTGGTTCATCCGTTATATAATCTACTCGTTAATATAGCATTACAAATCGAGCAGGATTACACCGAAAATGTTAACGAGAGTCTGAAACCCGTTAAAACTACATATTATGTAAAATAACCCCAAATCCAATTAACAGCATTGTTTACATTCTATGGGTTTTTCGAAAGAAATGAGTCTTACGTCTTTTAGGATGATATAGTAAAGTCTAAAGTTTCATGCAAATCGAATCAAATTGAAGCCATAATGAGATGAGCTTAGAAAAAGGTAAAGCAAAGCCTCGAATCGACATCACTAAACAGCATAAACACCACAACTTGAGAATTTCCAAAGATCAGGATAAAACTAATTCATCCTAAGTTTAGCACAACCCATCTAACCCAAAAATGACACACACAACAACAACATATACATGAAATAAGCTAACTTTTCAATCCTTGAAGATCATACGTAAAAATGTATAAAACTTAGCTGAACTATAGACCATTTTGATCTAATTAACCAACCTTTCAAAATTTTGACTTTAGTACCTAACCTTTCAATTTGTTTGACTTAAGCGATTTGATCGCGCTCTTTAGATACAAAATTTAAGCAAATTGCTTACTTTAATGAATTTATAGTTACGTAAATTATACAAAATGTATTAACTAAATCTGTAAAGATAAAGGACGCATTCAAATTTTGAAATTAAAGAGTCAAATCAAATAAATTAAAATGTCATGTAGTAAAATCAAAGCTTTTAAAGGTTAGTCAAATCCAAATGAGTGACAGTTGGGGTAAGTTTTATACATGTTTACCAAGATCATATTATAGACTTCCACCGTGCAATAGGGCCGCAAGACCAGTTAGAAGCAGTCGACTGCGTAATCTACTTACCAACTTCCAATTTTGCATACGAAGACAATATACTTCAAAAGAAACAGAAAAAGAAACCAGAAGAGAAAGAAGAAACTCACCGAATCATCATCTTTCCTGCTGCGCTTGCTCTTATCCTTCGATTTCTTCTCTGACAGAAAAAAAAAATGAAAAGCACAGAGAATCATAACACTATATTTTCAAAATGCGTACACAGCATAATCAAAAACACTGAGAGCATATCACAATCCTGGTTAAACAGTAGAAACAAGGATCATACGCGTCTATACGATAACATCACATCTTTCGGGCTCTGTTTGGATGTCAGAATAAGTTATCCGACGATCACTAATTCGGTACGAGGATGTTCTTGTTAGATAAAATGATAGATAGCATATAAGAAGACAAATTTTGATCTTCAGGCAGAAAAAGCCCATGGTCCTGTTTGTTTGTCCGTAATTGATTTTCAGGTTGAAAATGACATTCAGTTTAACTGAAGTTCAGGTGAAAGTTATTTTTCCCCGACTCTAGAACTGTAGTTATGCTATTATTTTTTCTTTATTTTGCCGCAAATTTTCACATTAGCATATAAGAAGGTGAAAAAAAGTTATAGGAAGTAATTTTTATTATTTTTTTCTCTCCTTTTCTCTCGTAATTTACTCCGCCGCCACCCGGGGAAGTCAATTACGGCGTTTTGAAAAAGTTGAGTTACGGTCGAATTTAATTTACGGTGAACTAGAACCGCAAATTAAATTCACTATTTTATCATCATTTTATGCTCAAAGAACAATTTTTTTTATTTTTTATTTTTGGTTTGGAACAAATAAGGCACACAAAAAGCCCATCTTTCCCTGTCGATTTTTTTAAAAATCTGAAAAATTACAATGAATTCGACGAAAATCAGAGATAATTTCTTAATTCGCATTTAAGAAAAAAAAAAAGAAATCTCACAAAAGAATTTGATGATTTGTAACCTAAATGAACAAATTTTTTACTAATTTTCACCACCGATTAATCCAAACAAAGCAAAAACCCTACCTTTCCCATCCGGATTCCTCGAGCTCCCGCGCGATTTCTCGCTCTTACTCTTCTTCTCCTTCTTCTTCTCCTTCCTCTCTCTCTCGTCCCTCCTCTTCCGGTGCTTCGCGCTCCGCTCTTCGTCGTCTAAATTGGCGCAAATTTGTTCGAAATTAGGGTTTGGTGAGTTCGAAAAAGAGGGGGGAGAGAGGAAACTTTGCACCTTGAGAGGGATTCGGAGATGGAGACGATCGCCTCTTCCGAGATCTCCCTTCGCCACCCATTTTCGCCCCCGCCCCTTCTTCTTCTTCTTCTTCTACGCCCTAAATCGATCGTTTTAGAGAAAGAGAGAGACGATACATATTTGGGTAAAATTGCACAACTAGTCCCTCAGCTTTAACTTATTATATTTTGGTACTCAATCACTTGGTTGGTATTGAGTCATATCTAACGATATAGCAATATGCTTCTATGTTTTCCGGTGGAATCGCAGAAAATATAGTGTAACTGACTCATCGCGATATACGGAACACAATATTATGTCTGAAAATAAACAGTGTATTTTTCCAACATATTTTCTGCCAGCACGTAACGCAATCTCCCTGCAATCCCAACTGAAACCTTAAAAATTTGAAAAAATTTCAAATACCACCCCTATGGTTTCATACTTTCTTATTTTAGTACGCTATAGTTTAAAGTGTATCAATTTAGTGCCATGTGGCTTATTTTTATCTTTTTATTATTAATTTCACTAATTTTTTTATTAAATCAGTGACAAATTTAAAACTAAAATGTACTAAATTGAATATTCGCTAAGCCTAGATGGGGTATCAGAAGTTTTTTTTGTATATAATTTAACAAAATATTAACGGAGAAGCTGACGAAAAGATAAAAAACAACCACAGGACATTAACGTGATATACTTTAAACCACGGAATACTAAAGTGAGAAAGTGAGAAAGTACGAAACCACAGGGGTGGTATTTAAAGTTTACCCTAAAAATTTCAATAGCATTTCATTTTAATTCCTAGTTTTTTAACATTATTTTCACTTTAAATCCTAAAAGTATTAAATGTATGGAGAGTGTGGACCCCCTCAACTATAGACTATTTTGAAATGGCCCCTTAACATTAGCTTTTTCAGTTGAGATCTTTATAACTTTTTAACTTTTTTTGAAAATTTAAAAAAATCATCAAACTCATTAATAATTTTACCAAATTTTATAATTTTAGCTTTTATATTAACTACTAGTAGCTATTATATTGTCATTATATTTAATAAAAATGGCTAGAATAACCTAATAAAGATAAAAGGACTAAATAAAAATAATTTAAAGTTGAGGGGGTCATTCCAAATTAGCCAAGAGTCTCCATATATTTTTACCAATAATAAATAAATTTACACAAAAAACTAAAGTGGAAATGTTTTTGGAAGTTTACTTTGTAAAAGTTTGAGAACCCAAAATGTAATTTCTAACGAATTGGGGGCTAGAACGAAATTTACACTAGAGACTGATATTAAATTTTGAGATAGTACAGGGACTATCCCGTAAATTTATCCTCTTCGTCTCCTACAAAACCCCTCTCAAAACCCCTCTCCTCTCTCTCTCTCTGCGAAAATGGCGCTCTCTCTCTCCTCCTCCCTCGTCCTCTCTCTCTCCTCCCCCTCCTCCTCTCCTCAGACCCTCTCTTTCACGGTGGTATACGCTTCTCCTCTCTCTCTCTCTCTCTCTCTCTCTCTCTCTCTCTCCCCCCTCCTTAGCCATTTACTCATCTCCTATGTCACCAAACTAACCCATTAAGTGTTTGTGTTTTTGCCTCAGAGAAGCGGGATGCCGAATTGGGTTCGCATAGCATCAAAATCTCGATCTTTGGGTACTAATTTTACTGTAAGAGCTAATCCAAAGAGGTTTATCTTTTCTGCAATGTGTGTAATCGTGCTTATGAATAAGGTGTCTGTATTTTTGCCTCAGAGAAGCGAGGATACGAATTGGGTTCTTGCATAGCATCGAAGCGGCGATCTTTGGGTGGTAATTTTACTGTAAGAGCTGGGCCTAAGAGGATATCTTTTGGGGATGAGTGTAGAAGGGGGTTGTTGGCAGGGATCGATAAGCTCGCTGATACAGTTTCTGTTACCTTGGGGCCGAAAGGTAGTGGCTTTTTGGTTTGTTCATTTTCTTAGAAGGTAGTGGCTTTTTGGTTTGTTCATTTTCTTAGAAAGGTTTATTATGTTTACTATGTTGGAGATGTTTGTGATCTGGTGTTTGATTATGCTGTTATTGCCCTAAAACTTTTATTTGTAGGTTGGTTTATCTGGTTTTAGCTGCTTAGCGATTTGTGTTGCTCTTTTTCTTTTTGGGTTAATTTAAAGATGTTATTTATAAAAACTGTCGAGTGATATTAGTTGTTGTTAAATTTTAGAGCTAGAACTGTGTAGAAATGCTCACCCTATAAACTTCATTACTGTTATTAGGGTAAAATGTTATTAGTTTGTTGCGTAAATTGCCGTGTATCACGCATCCTAGTTAGCTTTTGATGACCCATCCTAATCGAGTTATATATATATATTTATATACTTTATTTTCTTTCAGAGCAGAGAATCTCTCTTTAAAGGCATGTTACTTAAAAGTGATATTTGATTCTTCAAACTGAGTAGCTCATGGCAGGGCGTAATGTTGTTATCGATGAACCGGGAGTACCTAAAGTAATAAATGATGGGGTTACGATTGCTCGGGCTATTGAACTCTCAGATGCAGTTGAAAATGCCGGTGCCATGTTGCTTCAAGAGGTCATTGCTACGACTTTACCATTCTTAGCAAAGTTTCCAATTTGCTGCGAAATAGGTTCTACTTCCGGTTTCACATGGTTTAAGAAACAATTTCTCTATTAATAGCAAAATTGGAAGCTCCAAATTGGAGCTTTTGCATTTGGGTCTCAAAATCTTACTTTAGCTTTCCAGCATAGCAGAAACTTCAAACTTTTGTGTTTGCCAGATTCTGTGCCTACGTTGAAATCAAAAGTAAAAAACCAGGCCAAATAGGCAAAATTGTGCTCTTTGAACAGCTTACCTAAAAGCACTTGTGCAGAAGTTGCAACCGAGCGAAACGATCGCTAAGAGTATTGCTTTTATTATTGTCTAAACTATCTTAAGCAGGTAGCAAGCAAGACAAATGACTCGGCGGGGGATGGGACCACCACTGCAATTATTTTGGCTCGGGAAATGATCAAATTAGGGTTGTTGGCAGTTGCCACTGGGGTTAACCCTGTGTCTTTGAAAAAGGGCATCGATAAAGTTGTTAATGAACTTATCAAGATCTTGAGGAGTAAATCTATTCCCGTGAGTGGAAAGGAAGACATAAAAGGTAATCATGTTCTTTAACATGGATTAATGAAAGGAAAGCGTACGTAAATACCATATCATGGAATTGCTAAAATCTAAAATCTACCTGTTTCAGCTGTAGCTGCAATAGCTGCAGGAAATGACGAGTTTATTGGAGATCTTATTGCTGAAGCCATTGAAAAGATTGGTCCTGATGGAGTAATCTCAATTGAATCATCTTCCTCTTTTGATACCCTAATAGAAGTCCAAGAAGGAATGAAGGTATCTTCATTTGATACCATAAATGGTGCTGATATATCCTTTCAGAAATCTCTGTTTACCTGTAAGATCTTATTTTTCATATATGCCCCTTAAAAGCTTAATTTGTTGTAAGAAATATCACTTTCAAGGGGTTTGTATGTATGAAAATTTAAATTTTAATGAAATAGATATATAAATTGATGATTTTGCAGGGATGCATACATGCACACATACATATATTTATTTGTATGTATTTGTGTATATATGTAGGAGCTGCTAAAGTTTTTTATTTGCTTCTCTTTTACTTCCTATGCAGATAGACAAGGGGTATATATCTCCACACTTCATCACAAACCAGGACAAATCGATCGTGGAGTTTCAGAACGCCAAAGTTCTTGTAACCGATCAAAAAATTACAAATATTAAATCCCTAGTTCCTTTATTGGAAAAGACCACTCAGCTAAGCGTGCCATTATTAATCATCTCTGAGGATATCTCAAGCGAAGTGCTTGCAACTCTCGTCCTAAACAAACTGCGAGGAGTGTTGAATGTTGCGGCGGTTAAGTGCCCTGGTTTTGGAGAAGGAAAGAAGGCTCTTCTCCAAGATATTGCTCTCATGACAGGTAAACTTAAATATCCTTTGCTTCATCACTTATTTAGATAATACAATTTGGTTAAAATGTGTAGTGACACCCCCAATCATATTTCCTTTTATAGACATTTGGCTAAATTGAATTGAGAATTCGTAAAATTTTACGGCTTTGTTAGCCGTAAAATTTGCAGTCCCATCAGCTGAAAAAACATTCAGAAAGTCTACCGAATCTGTTTCCTATTTAAACCTTATTTTGGCAATAGGTGCACGTCCTGGTGCTAGTTAATTTCTTTATTCTGCAATTAAACAGGTGCAGATTTTCTTGCTAGCGACTTGGGCTTGACACTTGAAAGCGTGACTTCGGACCAGCTAGGTATTTCTCAGAAGATTACTATAACAAGTAATTCGACGACCATCGTCGCAGACCCAATAATGAAAGAGGAGATTAAGGCGAGAATTTCTCAAATAAAGAAAGATATAAGTGACACAGACAGTGCTTATTTATCAAGGAGGCTCTCTGAAAGAGTTGCAAAGCTTTCAAGTGGTGTAGCCGTGATCAAGGTTTGCTTCCTAATTTCTTTCCTTTTCTTTTTTTCTTGGGGGGTGGATTCTGAATACATACAAATGAGATTTAGGTAGGAGCACCCACTGAAGCTGAACTCGAGGACAGGAAACTTAGAATTGAAGATGCAAAGAACGCAACTTTTGCTGCCATAGATGAAGGTATAGCACCTGGTGGTGGGGCCACTTTTGTACAGTTATCAAAGCAAATTCCCCAGATTAAGGATCTTCTTGATGACCCAGACGAGAAGATTGGAGTTGACATAGTTGGAAAGGTTTGATTTCTTTTAATCTTTTAACGACAAATTACTTTATTCACCTCACCTGACAATTTTTAAAATTATCCTTGAAATGGAACAGTTTTAGATTTACGGGTAAATCCTGAAGTGATAATTTACCATCCTAACTTCTATTCTTTTGAAGTCAACACGGCAACTTAACTTTGAACATTTTCGTCTGCGATGCCATATAATTGCCATCTATCAACAAGAAAGCAAAGCTCAAAGATACAGGCCTTACTCTCAGTTTAGGACAATTGCCTTCTGTCGTAGTTTCATTTGTCAAAATTTTCCTTGTGATTGCCATTTTTATACCATGTTAGCAACTTTTGGACTTACATGGTGATTAGATGGGAATTGCCTTCCGATTCAACCAAGAAATCTAATGAAAAGGGCAATATTGCCACAAAGTTCAAAGTTAGGGATCCAATTGTATCAATTGAAAGTTGAGGACCCTGGTGTAATTTATACAATAAGATCAAATCAAATTGCTGATAACCCACCTTGGTACGTTGCAACCCTTTTATTTTCTCTTCCGTGAAATTAGCTTTCTTTTAAAAAAAAACAATTAGCGAAGAATGAAATGCTAATTTGAGTGGATTTCATGTTCCCCAATTTTAAAGTTTTTTTTTTCCCCTTTTTAAATAATTCCAGGCACTTCTTACGCCCGCTATGACAATAGCTCACAACGCAGGGCTCGATGGTTCGGCTGTCGTCGAGAAGCTCCTTTCTAGTGAATGGCTTATCGGTTATAATGCAATGACTAATAAGTACGAAAACCTCCTTCAATCTGGTATTATCGACCCAGCTAGGGTTTCGAGGTGCGCACTTCAAAATGCAGCTTCTATAACTGGAATGATTCTAATGACGCAAGCTATTATGGTCGATAAAGTAAAGAAGCCTGCACCTCCTTTTCCTTTGGTTCCTGGTATTACCCCATAGATGTAGAACATACAAAAAGGGGCTTTTAATAGAGAAGCCAGGGAAGAGAAGTTATTTTCATCGTAGAGGCTTTCTCGACTTTGCAAATCGGCTTTTCGAGAACAAAAAGGGCAATGTTGAACAAGTAGCGTGAACAGATATGGCTACGCGAGAATTGCTGGATTCACAAGCCGTTTAATCGCGAGCTTCTTTTCAAAGCCGAAGAACATCTACTGAGAAGCACTTTTGTTGTAAGTGAAAGTTATCCTCTGCTTTTTGAATGCTATTGTGCTTCTATTGTTTTTCTTGCGAATTACTTAGGAATGAGTTGTGATTTTTGGTTTTTTTTTACATGCTTCATTAGGCCCAACTCGCATTTTTATTTCTCAATATATCTCATGAATGGTGTGCTTATAACTTTGTACATAACCGCCTTTTCATGTTTCGTATTGTTTGCACATTCCCTTCAATTCTCATTTTATTTCAATGCGGCGTAGCTTTTTGATTGTTTACAAAATTGCTCATGATTGGACCCTTTATTTGGATTTCGCAATATTAGGGCATCATTTGCCTAATATAAGGTGAATTTGAGACCACTTCGATCATGTTTAACAATACTGATCGTCGATTTCAATTCTTTTTTTATTGCAATGCGGCGTAGCTTTTTGATTGTTTACAAAATTGCTCATGATTGGACCCTTTATTTGAATTTCGCAATATTAGGGCATCATTTGCCTAATATAAGGTGAATTTGAGACCACTTCGATCATGTTTAACAATACTGATCGTCGATTTCAATTCTCTTTTTATTTCAATGCGGCGTAGCTTTTTGATTGTTTACAAAATTGCTCATGATTGGACCCTTTATTTGGATTTCGCAATATTAGGGCATCATTTGCCTAATATAAGGTGAATTTGAGACCACTTCGATCATGTTTAACGATACTGATCGTCGATTTTGATACGCTGTGGCCAAAAGCGGCGTGTACTTTCAGAAGTATTCTAGGTTTACTCCATCTAGGGTGTATAAATATTTAGTATAATTGGACTCTAATTAGTTTACTCCCACAGAAAAGAAATTAGATTTTACTCTAGTGCTTGCTCTAAAAGCATCTATTCCATAGCAATTCATCCAACAGCATTATATTTCCTGGTTGAGAATGATGACCCCCTGTCTCACCATTGGCTTACCTCCCTATGAAATTTTTGATTCTTTAATGCTTATTAAGTCTAGAAGCTTCTAGAATCTAGGGAATCTTCTATTTGCCCATCTATACCTATATTTTTTGTATTTTATTCTCCCTAAATTTATCACATGGCAACGTTTCCTTCATTGTTGGACTCCATTCCAAACCGACTCAAATCCTCCACACATATATATTTTCTTATTTTTGCTTAAAACAAAATCGGATTTTTTTCTTTCTTTGTTCGAACCGAACCAATCATTGTTGAGTTTGTGCTTTTCCGAACCAGCTCAAGTACTCTATTTGATTTTGGGACGTTGATCATTCGGAGCCGTGAGTGGTGGTGCATGATATGTACGGATGCACCTGGTGCAGGCAATAATTTGGTTTCAAATTTCCAACGGGTTTAGACTTTGGGCCGATTTTGCTCAGCCGTTGATCCGCGGCAAGGATTGTATCCGACCCGTCCATTTCTCGGCCCACCGTTAACGTTCGGTCGAATTTTCAAACCCGCTGCGGCTCACCGGTTTTTCACTTTCCCCGCACGCACACCCAGGCGAGAATATCCAATGGGATAAACTCCCGGTCTCCCCTCCTCAGCAGTTATCCCCCGTGAACTACGTCCACCACGTCAGCCAAAAGACCGGGACCACAATTTGTTTGTAAACATGGGTTTTGTGTTGTGCGTGACACAAAAATGAACTAATAAAAATGAATGATATATATATATTGGGTTTTTAAAAAATGAATAATAATATTGAGGGCTAATTTGGAATTGCGTCGCCAAAATCACTTTTTGAAAAGTTTTTCAAATTATATCTTTTTTTAATTACAATTTTTTTCATATATGATAATATTAAAAAAAAAAAATGTGCACTTGTATTTTATAAGAGACGGGTCCACGGTGGACCAGGTCTACGGAAAACTTCTTTTTACCGGCGCAATGTAGCAACACCCGCCCTTAACGTACGCCCCCCTCCTCCCTATATAAACCAAAGCCCCCCCCTCCCCTCGTCCTCCGAGTCTCTCTCCAACCATTCTCCTCCTCCTCCTCCACCACCACCACCTGAAACCCTAACCCTAACCACAACGATCTCATCGCTCTCGCTCTCTCTCTCGATAGAGGATCCATCAATGGCGGCGAAGAAGAGCGTGGGGGATCTGAAGGAGGCGGATCTGAGGGGGAAGAAGGTGTTCGTGAGGGTCGACCTCAACGTGCCCTTGGACGACGCCCTGAACATCACCGACGACACCCGGATCCGCGCCGCGGTGCCCACGATCAAGTACTTGGTCGGGAACGGCGCCAGGGTCATCCTCTGCACCCACCTGGTGAGCGTGATCTCTCTCTCTCTCTCTCTCTCTCTCTCTCTCTCTCTCTCTAAATCCTCCCTTTTCGCGCCCCTTTGATTTGATCCCTTCTGCTTGTTCTTCTGATCCTTGCTTTATTTGTTGATTTTTTGGTGAAATGTACGGATTGCCCCTGTGTTATCTTGATACTGCAACTAAGTAAAGAATCATTTTTGACCTTTTAGGTGTATACAAACACTTGGTGAGCGAGATCTCTCTCTCTCTCTCTCTCTCTCTCTCTCTCTCTCTCTCCATTCGATTTGATCTCTTCTTCTTTTTCTTCTGATCCTTGTTTGGGTAAAATGTGTGGACAGTCCCTGCATTTTCTTGATATTGCAAATTAGTGGCTAAACTATTCAATATGTCACACTTTAATCTCCGATCATTAAGAAAAATCTAGTTTATCTCATAAAAGAATCATTTTTGGCCCTTTAATCCGTGATCATTCATAATTAGATGTCTCTGTCAAGGTTGATTTACTATCAGAGCACTTCTAATGGATATGTCATACTTATTTGCAACTTGATCTAAATTTTAGTCGGATGCAGAGAATATACTATGATCATTCATGCATATTATATTGTATCTACATGCAATTTGACCAAATTTTATGCGTGTCAATCCGTCATCCTAACCATTGGAACACCATTTTGCTTTGTTATTATATAAAAATTCTGATATAACTTGTCACAATGTATTTAACCATATATATCGACAACAAACTGCAAATTTGCTAGAGCTTCTTTCTTTTACTTTTATTTTTTGTTGTCTTAGTAATGTTTTCATTTTCCTTTTTAATGCATCTCTAATGTAGTGACTAATTTGGTGAAACTCCACGAAATTCTTGTGCCTAGATTCTTCTTAATTTGATGCCTATTCGATGGTAACTTGCAATACTAGTCCCTAATCCCTATACCTATATTCAGATTTCACTTTGGTGCTTAACTTTTTAAGTTGTGGATTTGATACCCCAAGTTTTTGAAAATGTTCCACTGTGGACCTTATTCCCATCTATTAGAAGAAAAGCGATCCCTATAGTCATGCAGTAACCATGCAACCATCGGCCCATGATCTCATCTCATTTTCCATTGGCTACCTCCCCTTTCTAATGGAAAATTGGACATTTGGATCGTAAGTACAAGATTGATGGGGGGCAAACGGATTTGTGGTCCAAAGATGTGCAGTTGTACCAGTTGTGGGCAATAATATTTCCTCTAACAATAGATGGCTAGAAAAGTTAAGTAAATCATTTTGAAAATTCAGAGTGTTACTAAAATCCGAACTTATCAACTTAATTATTGTTAAGAAAAATAAAAATTCTTTTGTCCTCACGTAATAGGTAATACCCATTAAAACAAAAGAGATGTTCCTGCATCATTTATTTGTTGCACTTAATACTCTTTCCTCGTTATTGTGGGGCTATGTCGCACAGATACGGATACGGGGATACGGATACGACACGATACGGATACGGTGATACGGCAATTTCTAAAACTGTTAGGATACGATACGCGGAATATACTTGAATAAAATATTATTATTCTAAATATATTTAAATATATGTTGATTATATGTAATGATATATTGAGAAAAATCAAGATATCTGGACTATATTAAGGAATATATTCTAATATGCATTAACTTGTATAATTGTTCTATATGTTCATAAAAAAAAATCTATCATATAAAATATTAATTCAAAAAGTATTAAACTAACTATCATTCAATTTGATCAAATGATAACAATAGATATGTAGTCGGACAAACTAGATAATTAGTCATTCAATATATATGTCTATTTTGTTAGTTCTATTATTAAAATAGTAATAAAAAAATATGCTAACAATTTAATAGAGAAGAAAAAAAAAATCATATATTTTATAACCTTTGTTGCTTAATGCTATGTTGACAAATTAGATGAAGGAGAGTAAATACTGTGTGAAGATAGAACGAGAATGAGCACCTTCTACCATTTAAGAGCAAAAAGATAGATGAAATGACAAATTGAACAGAAATTGGTGTTTTTTTCACTCTTTTCCTTCTTTCCAATAGGTTTGGACGCGAGCTTTTAAAAAAATTTTAAGTTTCGATCATTTTAGACCAAAAAAGAACTTGGCCGTATCCCCCCTGTGTCCCCCCGTATCCCTCACGTATCCGAGCCGTATCCGATATTTTTTTATTTTTTAAAAATGTCGGATACTTCATTCCCGTATCGGACACGTATCGGGCGCGTATCGGTATCCGATACGTATCCGATACGGATACGGCATGAAATTTGAAGTATCCGTGCTTCATAGTTGTGGGGACTGGAAATTTTTTTTGTAGGTTGAGTTCACATTTAGATGCTTACTAGCCGAAATTTCACATGATCCATGCAAAAATGATAGGCCTCACATATTTGAATTGGAATAGTTTGAAGTAATTAAGTCCCTTTTTATTCAAAAGAAAAGGGAAAGCAAGTCTCCTGAATGGTTGCATTCTTTATATTAGAATTTGTTTTCTAAGGGAATGGAATTGCTAAGAAAATTTTTCAGATCTTTGCTGATATGTGAGTTTAATCTCATTATTGGATGCGATCAGAAGTATTTAACGTTTTCAATGTAGTTAACATTTCAATTTTTTTTTTCCTTGAAGACCAAGTGGCTTGACAGTTATAATTGGAATCCCTTAGCTGTATATTATTAGTTTTTAATTCATGCTGCCCTGTGTTTCTTGCTTCTTGACTCTACATGCTGTTCTTACTATGGGTACTGTAGATGCTAATACATTTCAACTACTTTGACAGAATTCATTTATAAACTTCAGTAGTTAGACTGGCTATCACATGCCAGGTAATGTAATATTCTCGTCCAAGGCAGAAAAATGTTGCTTTAATAGTAAGTTAATTATTGTTCTAAAATTACTCTTCAGTCTTTCTGTTATTTATCCATCAGCTATCTGATGAAAAAAATGTTTTCCTTAAATATTTTCATTTCCAGTCTCATACTTCAATTTTTTTTTTCTTTTCTTAATTTACAGAATTAATGGATGTGATTTTTACTTTCTAGGGCCGCCCTAAAGGTGTCACTCCAAAATACAGCTTGAAGCCTCTCGTGCCGAGGCTATCAGAACTTCTCGGAGTCAATGTATGTGGAATCTGCTCTCTAAATAATTGTTTTTCGTAAATTTAATAATCAAAGCGCAATATGGTTGTTTGTATATGTACCTATCTCTGCATATATGTCAAATTGCAAACTAATCCTTGCGGAGTTGGTATTTATGCCTGTGAAAATCATACTTAATTGCATTCATTCCGCTGCCAGGTTATATATGCCAAAACCATCTTTAGATGGATGCCCTGTAGCAAATAAGTAAGGTTTTCAAGGGCACATGTGATAATACTAACTTTGTGGGGATTTTTGTGTAATTTTACATATTTGCACGGGTATGTACATGAAAAACCCCTATAATTTCTTACTTCTGATCCCGCGCAACAACAACAACAACAGCTAAGCCTTTAGTCCTCAACTATTCTATTCCCAGTTGGATAACTTACAATTCAACATAATACATGTTAAATAGGTTGTGATCACGAATGACTGCATTGGCGAAGAAGTTGAGAAAACGGTGGACGCATTGCCAGATGGCGGCGTTGTACTTCTTGAGAATGTCCGATTTCACAAGGAAGAAGAGAAGAATGATCCCGAGTTTGCTAAGAAGCTAGCATCGCTTGCGGACCTCTATGTGAACGATGCCTTTGGCACCGCCCACAGAGCTCACGCCTCGACCGAGGGAGTCACCAAGTTCTTGAAGCCGGCCGTCGCTGGCTTCCTTATGCAGAAGGTATTTTTTCAGTTTGGTCCTTTCCTTTTGCGATATATTTTATTACGCCCTTTCATATTGATTTGTCATTTAGTTTATAGGTTTTTGAGTATATCTTTTCTTTTTGTTGCTCAGAGGCTTTAGGCGGAAACTGAGCTTTGTCTTCTATATCTTTTCCTTGCCATTGATTTCAACTTGCTAGCCACAGCTACTCGATGTTGTAAAAGCAATTCTTTATTATATCCCAATTCATTTGAGTAAATTATAACACATGTCGCCAATTTAATTCATGTAGCTGTAGTATAATCTATGTGAAACAAAGCTTGCACTGAAATTGCTTCTTTTTTTCTTTATTTTTGAAGGAACTTGATTTCCTTGTTGGGGCCGTGGCAAACCCTAAGAAGCCATTTGCGGCCATTGTGGGTGGATCTAAAGTATCAACGAAGATCGGAGTGATCGAATCATTGTTGGGAAAGGTCGATATCCTTCTTCTCGGTGGCGGGATGATCTTCACGTTTTACAAGGCGCAAGGGTACTCTGTTGGGTCATCACTGGTTGAAGAAGACAAGCTCGACCTAGCGACTTCTCTTCTAGAGAAAGCGCGCTCCAAAGGAGTTTCTCTCTTGCTGCCCACCAACGTTGTGGTAGCCGATAAGTTTGCTGCGGACGCAGCCAGCAAGGTTTGTTCCTCCACTTAAAGTCGTCTTTTCTCTTTTTCTTCTGATATTCTAGGGCTTCTTTGACCCACCCGGGTTTCGAAACCTGTAGTGATATTGACTGCGCTAAAATTGTTAAATGACAGAGCAAGTTTTTCGCAGCTGGTCACGTCTGTCGCGTTGTGAACACTCACCAGCTTCAGTGAACTTGCTTTGTCGCTATTATCCTCAGCTGCATCAATTTCACTGCACTTTTGAAACTTCTCTACTTGAGAAGCAAAAGCCCGAAATGCTACAGAGTGGCTGGCTTCGATTGGGAGTAGAAATGAGATTGGGAGTAGAAAGGAGTTTCTTAGCGCCCGACAAATGGAAGCATTAATTTTAGGGAAAACTTCAAAAACCCCCCCTGTGGTTTCACACTTTTTCAAAAAAAACCCTGTAGTTTATAGTGTATCAAGTTAAGACTCGTATTTCACTTTATCTTTAAGATTCGCGTTTGAAATGACGCAGATGTTGTATTTATCCTTAGACTGCTTAATTTTGTATCAAGTTAGTATCCTGTGGTTTTTTAAATTACAAGGTACTAAAGTGATAAAGTGTGAAACCACAGGGTACTAAAGTGATAAAGTTCAAAACCATAGGGTACTAACTTGATACATTTCAAACCACAGGGTACTAAAGTGATAAAGTAAGAAACCACGGGGTACTAATTTGATACACTTTAAATCACAGGCGGGGTTTTTGAAAAAGTGTGAAACTACATGGGGGGTTTTAAAGTTTTCCCTTAATTTTAAGTGCAACTTGTATTTACTGATGGCTGTCAATTTCGATTCGATATCTTTATTTATTTATTTTTATCTATACATTTATTTGGACTTTTTGTTTTGCAGGTGGTACAAGCGTCGGAAATTCCAGATGGCTGGATGGGCCTCGACATCGGACCCGACGCGATCAAGACATTTAATGAGGCCCTGGATACCCCCAACACCATCATTTGGAACGGACCCATGGGCGTGTTCGAGTTCGAGAAGTTTGCTGCGGGAACCGAGGTAAGCGAATATAGAAGCTTGTTTATAACACCAAAATGCGAAGAAAAAAAAAAAAAAAACCCTATTAATATTGTAATTATTGTCACATTGCCCCCCTCTGATATTCCATAACCGGCATTTTACCCCCCGATGGAACACCGACCGACAAAAGAGACGAAGTGGTGAAATCTTGTAGTCTCAGGGAATGCTGTATAGATTCGATTATTTCGAGGAAAGCGAATATATCGATACTTGAAGAAGAAATGCGCTAAAATTGTTAATTCGGGATAAAAAGAACACTAATTTTCTGAATTCAAATAATTGGATCCTTTTTTCCCCCCCTCTTTCAGGAAGGCTCATTCTATTATGTTGATATATTAGATTTAAACGATCTATAATTTCCACAGGCGATCGCGAAGAAGCTGGCCGAGCTCAGCGCGAAGGGCGTCACCACGATCATCGGGGGCGGCGACTCCGTCGCCGCAGTGGAGAAGGCGGGCCTGGCAGACAAGATGAGCCACATCTCAACCGGAGGCGGCGCGAGCCTGGAGTTGCTGGAAGGCAAGTCGCTCCCGGGAGTCCTCGCTCTCGACGATGCTTGAGTACATGGTAAAAAACATATTACCTTTCGCGACCACCAAATCACCAAAATTTTGCATGTTCTTCTTCGAGATTAAGATAGCTTGCGTCGCAGTTTTTGTATATGGGTTTCGGTATAAAGTTAAACCTATAACCGAGGCGAGACACGTAGTTCTCATTTTGATCACCATGGCTTAAGTTTTATGATCAATATAAGTTCATTGCGGTGTTTTGCATTTTGTAATGTTGATGTGAATCTTTAGCTGGTGGATGAAACCAATTGATTCACCTATTTTGTAACTTTGGATGTTTAAGTTTATGAATCCATCTACAATTTCATAAAATCCGCGAAACGAACTATGCTGCGGATTAATTGGTTTGCAAACATGCAATGCATTTCGATGTGCCTCCGATTGACGGCTTTATTCGCTATTTGAAGTTTGAAGCTTCAGCAAAAATATTGTTCGAGTACAGTAGTGCACGTTTGGTGACGTTCCTTTCACTCGCTGTTGTTTATATTGTATATTATATATTGAGCCTTGCACTCATATTGTTTTCGTTATACTTCATATCTAGTATCATGAGTAGGAATAGAGTAGATTTATCTGCATGTGTATTTGTGATTTGGTTGATCGGTTTTTATATCTTGTACTTGTGCGACGTCGTGCAGAGATTTTGTCCGTGTGAACTGTAGACTCTATATTTGTGGCGGATCTGTGCAAATATAGAGGAGATTTTGTCTGTGTGAACAGTGTACTCTCTATATTTGTAGCGGATTTGGCATATTCTGGAGGTCATATTTTCAAAAAAAAAAAAGAAAAAAGAAGAGACATTAAAAGGTGTATGTTAAAACTTTCAATTTTGACAATTAAATTTTCTGAAACTTACCAAATTAATAATTTAACAAGCTCCTCTTTTTAATTAAAGTTATTAATAATACAACCATTTTTGCGGTGCAACTGTATATAATTTTATAAAGCTTTAAGGCAAAAATTATTTCTTCTAATCTAACATATAAAATAATAACAAAAATTATATTTTGAATTCTTAAAAGGTTATGTGCACGACATATGATAAAATCAATTGTGTATAATTAGTAATTTCTGTCGAATCGTTGGCGCTAATCATTAATCTCAAAAGCTCGAACTGTTAGAAATACGTAATCAATTCACTTAAAGCGTACAGATACAGCGCCTACGAATTTCAATTATAACTCGGTCCACCCAGCCTTACGCCGCTTGGAACATGACTCGACCTACCCAGCCTCACGCCATTTCGAACGTGACTCGACTCAACCCGGCCCTTCGCCACAGGGCAGGATGCTGGCCCATTTAAACCAACAATTTCGATTGAGATGTAGAGCCTATCAATCTATTCGATAAGAGGATCTAATTACGAAAATTGAATTGTCCGTTTATAAAAGAGCTAAATTTTTGATATATCTCTTCCTTTTGAAATGTTGTAGGCTTGTAGCAAGTAAAAAGTGAAGTTCCAATTCGGTTTCCGAATAGTCTTCAACAAATAAGCTTTAATGCCTATTTAGCTTATCATTTCGAACTAGGGGTGGCAATCCAGCTCGTTGTTCGTGAGCAAGCTCGTGTTCGGCTCGAAATGTGCTCGAGATCGAATCGCTCGTTTAGTAAACAAGCCGAACACAAGCCGATCGAATTTTTCAGCTCGTTTATTAAACAAGCCGAACACGAGCAGGGGTCAGCTCGCCCGTGTTCGGCTCGATAACAGCTCGAATACATATATTTTATATTTATATAATTTATTTAATTTATATTTATATATATAAGAACAGGACTACTGGGCTATTAGGAGCACATCAGCCCTTGTGCTCCTAACTTTCTAACCACCCATCAAATTTGATGGATGGTTAAAATAATAGAGGGATGAGATATTGGGGAGAAATTGGGTGTCTCAATTTCTCTTCTCTTTAAATTTCTCTTCAATATCTCATCACTCTCTCTTTTTAACCACCCATTAAACTTGATGGATGGTTAGAAAGTTAGGAAAGATGACGATGCTCTTAATAAAGACAAAGAAATTTGCTCATATATATATAATATATATTTTTATTATTTAATTTTTAGTAAAATAAAAATATAAATGCGAGCTCAATTATAAAAAAAACTCATTTATTTATATATAAAGTTTCAACTATTAGATCAAAGTCTAATGAATAAGATTTTATAAATTTATTTTTTATATATATTTAATCTAATCCTTTTAACTTATTGTTCGTTTGGCACTCGTGAGCACGTGTTTAATACAACATTTAATTTTTTGCTCGATAATTTAATGAGTCATAGTGTTTATTACCCCTATTTCGAACAACTTCTCTACTCATGATTCAGGAGTCAAACGTTTGTTACCAAGAGCAGAAGCCTCCACTCAAGCTTTTGATTTTACAAAGCCAATAAAACAAGAAAAGTTTTAGTGTTTGTTCAAACTCAAACAATACATGAATGCAAATTTCAACACTCAACTATTGACTTTATCTAGAAAAAAAAAAAAAAAAAAAAAGAAGCTCTTTTCTTTTCTCAATCATTTTCACTGGGCTCAATTTCCAAAGTGCTCTTTGAAAGAGATCAGCTTTTCACTAGAGATGGTGGAAAGGGAAGTAATCCTTAAACATCAACTCTAGGGTTTCCTTTCTAGCTTACTTTATCCCATCCATTCCAAGGCAATGGTTGGTTCCTTGAACATGGATTGAATTAGTGGATTTAAAGAGATAAGTAATATACCCCCCCAAAAAAAAGAAAAAAAGAAAAAAAAAAAAAGAAAGGGTGGGGGGTGGTGGATAAGTTGGGTATGTCCACACAAAGCCAAAAGAATAAGGCATTTAATTTAAGTAGTTTACAAAATTGGGGAATTGCTAACAACCACAAGTTTCATCAAATAATACAATTATTAATATAAGGAGAAAGTTAATCAATTAAAAAGGTTCTCCTAACTCTTCAATGCTTGATTGACCCACTCCTTTATATCTAATAAATTATAATTTTATATCATGTTTTTTCCGCTAAAGTGTTGATAAACTTTCGAGAATACATTACTTTTCTGTATGTACGTACGTCTGTAAACAGGTGGTTTTCTGAATTAGATGAGTGTTTGTTCATGCTATTGTATGGCGAGAAATTCATTACATAAACATTTCTTTTTAGAGAGAAAAACAAAAAAATTAAAATCTTCAAAATAAGACATGATAAAGCAACCAAACAATGGAAAAAAAAAAGGGTATAATGTTTGCATCATAAGTTTTGAAGATTATCGATCGATCTACCAACATATATATATATATATATATATATATATATATATATATATATATATATATATATATATATATATATATATATATATATATATAACATCGATCGATCTCACACCGAAAGAGAAAATAATTGTACAACATCATATGACACTGATATTTAATGTGAAAGCTTTCTTTTTCGATTTTATTGATTCGTCGATTATTTGCAACCGCAAATATAATGCTACAACTTGTCACCGAAATTCTAAGTTAAGTATTTCTAAGAAAATAGGATTCTTTCCTTACATTCCATTTTAGGAGGGCATTTAGATTGATATCAATGGACTCAACTAATAACTTACATTTTATGAAAGTAAACATATCGATTAATCCGCTTGAGTTACTACGACGACGCCGAGAAATACACTTATGTAGTTAGCTTAATTAAATCCATGAATTGAACATGCATTACTTCCCCTTGAGAAGGTCCAAATTATATAAGTATATATCTTTTGTTTTTTTTTTTTAAAAAAAAATGCTCATATTAATATCATTTGTATAGAGATACAAGGAAAAAAAATGCTCAAATTGAATGGATAATATTTTTACTCTCACTAAATTTGACTTGAGGTGAATTACACATAACGATAATAGAAAAAGCAGTAGAAAGAGTATGAAATATAATGATTTCATTTAACTTATGGATTGATCATATATAAACTAACTAATATGTAATACCAGATAAAATAAAATATTAATTAATCAATGCACATAAACTCGATCCCTGATATAATACAAGAGAATTTATAGGTTAATTAATTGGTATAATAATCTTATTAATTCTTATGTATGTATGAACTTAGTGTGATGTTAATTAATTCACAACATTGAGATTCAACTAAATTTTGAATTGTTGTTTCATTTCTCTTTCGGATTTCAATTAGTAGTAGCAAGCGACGAACATAATATATGTGCGATATTTAAATTATTCTATAATTAATCTTATATATATATGTGCATTCGAGGAGTTGTACTCTTACGAAATCGGAAGTTTAAAAGAGTATATGAACATCTTAAATCTCAATTTGCTCGTGACGATTTCGAACCGAATATGATGGATTAATTCGATCGAGATTGATCTATATATTGAGGTGGCTTGATATGCATATAATTATTAGACCTACTCATCATGCATACATTGATCAGCTTCTTTTTAATTAGTTCTTCTTTTTTTTTCTTGGATTTTTATACAACTCACCACATATAGAAGAAAATCACAAACAAATTAAAGGTCGAAGCTTAAAGAACAAAAGTGAGCTTAATTAAAAAGGTGAATGAATTAAATGAAGAAATATGTATATATAGAGTAGCATATATATATATATATATATATATATATATATATATATATATATATATATATATATATATATATATATATATATATATATATATATATATATATATATATATATATATATATATAGATAGATAGATAGATAGAAGTATAAAAGAAAGAAGAAGAATTAATAAGAGTAGGGTTGTAGTACACACACCTGTAAAATCTATTTGGAGGAGGATGTGATATATATGATGATCATGCAGGTGATGATGAATAAGCAGCAGCTCTATATATATATGTGATCTCCTCCAAATCCTTTTGTTGGTTGTGAGTTGTTGAAGCTGCAAGATGATCTGATGAGATCGTTTATATATATGCAACTCCCTTTTCCCTTGCCCTCTCTCTCTCTCTCTCTCTCTATCTAAGTCTCTCTCTCTCTAAGACTCTAAATCTCTCTCTCTCTCTCTCTCTCTCTCTCTCTCTCTCTCTCTCTCTCTCTATAGATATATATATATATATATATATATATATATATATATATATATATATATATGTAAATATATAGCTATTTACATGCTTTATGGCTTTCTATGTAGCTATATACCCTAGCTAATTAACTTTGTTGGCCTCAATATAATTTGATGGTCATGTAACCTCACAATTTTGTCATGCCAAAAACAAACTCATCCATCTGTCTCTCTCTCTCTCTCTCTCTCTCTCTCTCTCTCTCTATAGTGTGGTTTTTTGCATGATAGCTACAGAGACTAAAACTTGCAGAGATCATTTTAAGTCCATTTACCAATTCACAGGCCTGAAATCCCCCCCCCCTCTCTCTCTCTCTCTCTCTATATATATATATATATAGAAGAAAATATGAAATATAAGAACCATTTTTTTTTGAAAGTTTCTAGGAATCGGAGCTTCGACCGAGTTTCGATGACCAGATCATGCTGGCAGCTTCAACGCCTCCAACCAACAAAGCTAAATCAGCCGGAAGGCAACAGATTAGAGTGTAGGATCGATGAGAACGAACATTCAGAAGATTAGAAGTGATACAGGTGATACAGAAATTTGAGGAGTCGCAATAGAAATTGAATAATAAGCAGTGCAGTAAGCCTTTTGTATTCTCTTATACTATATTATCATGTGACTCCTTTTAAGTCACTTCATGACCATCTCTCTATCTACCTCAACTCCTATCTACTAGTACCATATCTCTTGGAGAAAATTTTAATGGTGGTTTTTGACCCTTCAATATACAAAGCTTTTGATGGTGACCTTTTTATTGATAAACTGGTATTATTAGATCATAAACTTATGATTAGACTACAACCGCACTTAATTATTTAAATAAAAATTATGAGGGAAACTAGTTATTATAAAATTGTCAATATTATTTTGTAATAATAGCAACAATAGTAGTGTATAATAAATCAAGTACGAATGAAATGACCTATACGAAAATTTATAAAGAGTATTTTTTAAAGCATGTAATTCTTTTTAGGGATAATTACCTATATACCACTTATACGTTTGGAAATTTCCTTTTTTTTTTTTCTTTCTAAAATACCCTTCATATATATATGTTAAGTTAACCTGAGTTAAACATGAGTTAAATATATATCTATCATAGTTAAAAAAAATTAAAATGTCAATTTTGCCCTTAACTTCAGGAAAAATAAGAAAGATTGGTGACAGTAGAGAGGTATATTGGAAAAGTCCAAAATGGAAAATACTTTTTGTGCTCCTGACTTTAAGGACAAATAAGAATGGAAGGGTATATTTGAAAGGGTAAAATAGTAATTTTACAGAAATAATAGAGTTAATTAATAGATTTTATATCTAGGGGTATATTAGAAATCGGTTGGAACGTAGGAGGGGTATTTTCAATATTAGCCTTCTAAGAGGGATAGTCGGAAAGTCGAAAACTTTTCAGGAGTATATAAGCAATTGCTCTTTTTTGTATATAGTTAATTATTCCACCTAAAAATTCTTAATTATTTCTCTTTAATTATACCTCTCTTTTTTTGGCACTCCGTTAGGTCTATTATATTGATTACATTTTAATTTCAAAAACTTAAAATTTTTATTCTCCTGTCTTAGATTTAACAACAATATTATTATATATAATTAATCAATCATCATTTTTAATTATTGACATAAATGTTAAGCATAAGAAATTACAGTAGTATTCAGCCATAAAAGCATGTAGAAGGAAAGGTTTTAGCCAATGATAATGACTTGTCAACTACCAATGGATGGTCCTTTAGATTCTTTTATTAGTTACTAACATTAAGCACAATAATTGTCCTAATAGCAGTAGTACTCATTGTTGTCATTGGATTATTGTCCTAGTGTTATTATAATGTCTCGCAAATTAAAAAAGTTAAGCATTTGCATGCTCTTCATTTAACTCTCTACCTTTTAACAACTTTGAAGGCTCCACAATAACACATTATATATATATATATAGAGAGAGAGAGTTGGTAGAATACTCTTAAGAAAGATTTCATTTTACTCTCGATGATGCTTTCGATGATTAAATATGATCTAAATCATTTAAACTACCTAGAAATCAAATTTCACGCACTTTCGATATTGTTCTTGTATTCATCTAGTGAACAAAAAATGAATGGTGAAAATGAATATTCTTTAAAAAATGATGATAGGAGTCTTGTAATCAAGATCAAGAGTATAGATCTTCTTTTAAATAGTTTAAAGAATTTTCTAACAAAAATTCAATTGATTTGGATATCTTTACACCGTTAAACGAGAAAACGCCTCTTATCGACCATTAAAATTACAAATTTTGAAATCCTTTGATCATTAGGCAAATGATGTCGAAAATATTTGAAATTTGATTTCTAAACACTTTAAGTGGTATAGATCATGTCCAACGGAACCGATCGTCAATTTGAAAGCTCTATCATCGAAAACAAATCGGTAGTAAAACGGCTCGTTTACTACCGATAGTATTCTAGCAAAACTCTCTCTCTCTCTCTCTCTCTCTCTCTCTATATATATATATATATATATATATATATATATATATATATATATATATATATATATATCAATTATATTATACTAAAGGAGAACCCTGTGAAGCCTAGCACTATGCGACACGTGGCTTTCGTATGCCACACGTATCAAATATAGATTTTTTAAATTTATTATTATATATATAGTAATCAATTATTATATTATACTAAAGGAGAACCCTAGGTGAAGCCTATAAGCTTGACACGTGGCTTCGTATGCTTGCCACGTGTCAAGCTCAAATATAGATTTTTAAATTTATTATTATATATATAGTAATTATGAACTATATTATTATGGTATATTATAAATTAATTTATGGTATATTATGAACTAATGTATCAGTTAATTCAAAGATTTAATTTATGGTATATTATAAATTAATTCAAATTAATTTGTATAATTTAACTTAATTTCAATTGATTTTAAAATTAATTTGATTTAATTTGACTTAATTTGAATTGACTCAAAGATACAACTTAATTTGAATTGTGTCCGAGAATCTCATATTTGAATTAACTCATTGTGAGACCCCAGATAGTCCTATACATGAGATATAATAGGGCTAAACTCTTAACCCGGCTTAAGCATTTTGGGTGGTGGCAAGGCCCAAGAGGTTAAGAGAGTTAAGCGTGCTAGGACGGGAGTAGTCCTAGGATGGGTGACCCCCAGGAAGTTGGGGCGTCACGGTTGGTATCGAGCCAATTACCGTAGGAAGTGTGAGATGAGTCTCGGGCAGAGTGCGGATGACGGGCTAGCGACGAGTCTCGCATCGCACTTGTGAGTCTGAGCTGACGAGGACGTCGGAGCAAGGAGGAGATTGTGAGACCCGATAGTCTATATATGAGATATAATAGGCTAAACTCTTAACCCGCCAAGATTTTGGGTGGTGGCAAGGCCAAGAGGTTAAGAGAGTTAAGCGTGCTAGGACGAGTAGTCTGGATGGGTGAGCGTTACACTCATACATTTATGGTATATTATAATTAGAAAATAGCTTGAATTATAATTAATTTGAACTGCTATATTTATGGTATATTATATTTTTTTAGGAAAAATAGATTACGAAATAAAATACTTTCTATTAGGAAAAAACACTATTATAATTATAATTATACTCAAATATAGGATAACAATTTTATTAGAAAACACTATTAAATCAAATTATACCGATTAAAGAATTAACTAGAATTTGACTATGAAACACTATTAAACACTATTATTATAATTATACTCAAATATAGAATACCAATTTTAATTAATTATTTAATTTAAATTAATTATAGAAATAATTTGAATCAATTAATTTGACTTAATTCAAATTAGTTGAGTTAATTTGAATTAACTTAATTTGAATTATACTAATTAAGAAACATTATTAAATCAGATTACAGCAAATTATACTAATTAAGAAATTATACCAATTACATATAATTATATATAGCAAATCTATTTATTACTATATACTAAAATATTAAATTTAATTCAAATTAATTCAAATTGAGTCAAATTATATTTTTTAAGAAAAAATAATTAGAAAATAAAATGCTTTCTATATGCTTTTTATAGTAAATAGATTTTTATAGGAAATAATAATTAGGGTAAAAATATAATTAAATAAAAAGTTATTAAATTTAATTCAAATTAATTCAAATTAAGTCAAATTAATTTTTTTAGAAAAAATTAATTAGGAAATAAAATGCTTTCTATATGCTTTCGCTTTTTATAGTAAATAGATTTTTAGGAAAAAATAATTACCTATGCACAGTATGGTAGTAATAGATTTTACAAATTTGAATAAATAATAGTGTTTAATTATATTTAAAAAATATAACACCAAAGAAAAAGAAAAACCCAAATCAAAGGGTTCTTTTAGGGGCACTTTTTGTACTTTGATTTGGATTTTTGGTTGTTTTTATTATGGATTATTAGGGGCATCCGTGCAATAGTTTGATTTGGATTTTTTGTTGTTTTAATTTTTATTTTAGTTGTTTTTGGATTGTTATCTTTTTTATGGTTTTTTTTAGTGTGATTTGGGTTCTTTTGTTATTTTAATTTTAGTACTAATTAATTGAATTTTTGTTTATTACTTTCGGGAGTGGGGTATTTTTTATGGTACGATTTTGTTTTTTTCTTTTTTTCAATATAGGTATTTTCGTGATTGCAGATTTTTTTTCTTTTTCTTTGGATGTTATGTTTTTTGAATTTATTCTTTTTATTTTATTTTATTTTTTGTTTTCTTTTTAATACCCATGTTATATTTTACTGCTTTTTGTTTTGAGATTTATATTTATTTAAAGTAAATTTTTTTATTGTTTGTTCTTTTTCTTTTTTCACATCAATTCATAGATAATAAAATAGAGTTGAATTTTGATTTTTACTTGAGTATTTACTTTGGTTCATAAATTTTTTTTTCTAACTTTTGTATTTTAATATGTACTATAATTAAGATTGATATTATATTTTTTTATTTATTAAAAAAATATAATATATAATATTAATTAGAATATTTTTTTTTAATTATTAGATAATAACTTTTGTTATTTTATATTATTATATTATCCGTGCATCGCACGGGTGAAATGCTAGTATATATATATATATATATATAGAGTAGGGCTACTATACTATTATGAGTATAGAGCCCCTACTACTCATAAGTTATTTTCGATGTTGGGATTTTCGAATCGGCGATTCACACCGTTAAACATGATCTAGAGTATTTGAAACTTCTAGAAAATAAATTTCGTAATTATTCGAAATCATTATAAGGTCCATCAAGCATGTATAAAATGAACGGTCAAAATCGAACGACATCCTAAAAAAGGATGATCGGATCCTTCAATTCAAGATCGGAGTTATTGATCTTTATCTATGTAGTGAATAGAATTTTCTATCAAAAATTCAACAAATTCCGATTCTTTTACACCGCTGAACTAGGAAGTATTCCATACCGGCCATTAAAAATTGTCAATTTTGTGAGCTTTTGATCGTAGGGTAAATGATATCGAAAAATTATAAAATTTTATTTCCTAGAAGTTTTAAATGCTCTAGATAACGTTTATCGGTGTGGATCGTCGATTCGGAAGCTCTATCATCAAAAACAACTTATGAGTACGAGGGCGATCGTACTCATAATAGTATAGTAGCCGGACTATATATATATATATATATATATTAACTCTTGGATGAGAAATTGTAGGGTTAGGATGATATTAGTCGGTTAGAGTTGAATGGTCCCCCTAGGGTTGAGTGGTCCCCACTGGGTTATAATATTTAATCCAATGGTTAGAAATGATGATAAGAGTTGATCCAAAGGCTAAAAAATTGATAGGACAAGTGCTCCTATCCTATTAATAGGATAGTAGTCGAACTCTCTCTCTCTCTCTATATATATATAATCAAGTATAATCAGAGCCAACGTACTGTTCCAACAATTACTTAATAAATTTCGAAAAATATTAAGTCTAAAGCCCATTTTCCGTTACAATCTATATATACAACCCTTCGTCATGGCGTTGTAACCACTCTTCTGGGGTTTAGTCAACCATTTTTGGGTTTTTTTTGCATAAAAGAGAGAGAGAGAGTGATAAGACTAGTGTAAAATTTATGGCTTTTGGATGAGTGTTAATAATATTAATTACAATCTAAAGGTGGTATTTCCTTTTAATATTTCTATGTTAAACTTCATGCTTATTTTTCTATTTGAATTAAAACTATCATAGAAAGATATATACACTTGGAAATGCTATATATAGATTCATATTAGTAGAAAACAATGATATACACAAGATATGATATGAAGCAAATTAATGAAATCAATTCTAAGAGGATTAATTGCATCACTATTAATTCTTTATCTCTCTCATTATTATTATTATTATTTGGGTGTCATATATGGTGTTGATTAGAAATAGGCATATATAGAGACAATTAAGTCCATATGAGGACCACACCATTGGTCCATTAATTGCCCAATTTGATTATTAATTAATAAGTAGAAGCACATGGATGCTATATTTTTTTTATTTTTTTTGTAGACTACTATTTATCTTGCTTAACTTTGGATTTCATTAAGGTTTGGTTTGGTTTGGAGAATGAGTGATTACATATATAGCAAAACCAACAATTTGAGTTGGAGTTGAATCAAATAAGATGATGATCTATTCATCAAATTGGTTGACATTTGAAGTTGAAGCTATTTTATTGAAAAACAATAAATAAGGTTGAGGATTCCATTTCTGTTCAATTACAAAACTTTTCAATTGAGAAAAACTTCTCGTTGGATCTTCCTTGCTTGTTAGAGATAGCAAATTAATCGACAACCCTTACTTGAAATCCCCTCATCTAGGGCTCGAACCTGTGAATCGTGAGTACTAACCAGCTATCCCAAAAGCACCCCAACAGTCCCTGGCTATTGTCACGGGACAGAAAGTTGGATTTATTTTAGCAAACAATCTCCATTTGAACATTTGCATCTTGAACGTAGGCATCTAGGAATCAAACCCACGTTACTAGCTGCGATACCACTTGTAGATCGTAAAAGCTAACCCAATATCTCAAAAGCACGTGTTAATAGAAAAGGTGTATCCATCACATTTAAGAGCTCAGCCATAGCACATAATGGGTTTTGACCTGACTCAACCCGCTAAATCGTTAGGTCTATTGTTGGATTTCTTGCCGTTAGGTTTATTTTGGGTTAATGTCCGACTCTACTTATTCAGCTCATCCAACTCAACTTATTAATCTATTGGGTTTAGTGTCATGCGACAGAAAATTAGATCTAATTTAACTAATAATAAATAGCCAATAGAACCCCCTTGGATGTCCTACCAATGGAATAACAATAGTTTGGCCAGATAGAAAAATGCATAAATACATTCATATACATACATGAAGAATTTGTAGATCAAATAAGTTTCTAATTATATGAGATAACTTAGTTAAACTATGTGAAACAATCATTATTTTTTAAAACTTGAGCTATGAGGGACAGTATTTTTATATTTATATTCAACAAATTTGTAGTATAAGAGCAAAACCATTTTATTCCAAACAAAATTAAGTTAACTTCACCACCGCATGGTTAATCAGTATCTAGAATAAACCAATTTCACTCCATTTTTAAAAATAAAAAAAAAAACCCACAAAATTGAACTGAACCGACCTGGTTATATGTAACACCCAAAAAATCCCTGATCGGATAGAAATAGGATTCAAATTGGGAATATAAGAGGTGCCGACACAGCCTAACAATAATGACAAGACTTAAGATATTCTGGGTCAATGGTTTGGCCCAACAGATATTGCATGCTAGCGGGATTCTATTGCTAGCTGGTCAGATCGTTACATCTCACCTGTATTTTCTTTTGTTAACTTGTGATTGTAGGCCCCAATGTTCTATCTTTTGATGGATGAGGAGTGGTTGGCATTCATTTAACTGGGATCCACTTCTACCCTAATTCTCATGTTTAGTGTTTGGGAGGTGACCTCTTCATCATCATCATGTCTTTCTCCAACTTTTCAATTGAGTCATCATCTCTAGGGTTTTAATCAGAAGGTTTTATATTGTATTGTATTGTAGGGTTTTTGTATTATTAATTGCATTATTGAATGCCATGATATGAAAACCCTAACAAAAATTCTTCAAATGTTGAATCAAAGTAGATAAAGTCTTAAATGTTTGCATTGTATTTTATAGATGGATAAAAATTAGGGCAAAAAAACAATGCACAATTAAAGACCTCCGAAGTGTAGCGCTTTTGTAAGCAGACGTTCGAACTTTTAATTTTGATCATTAGATTACGTAAATTTTGTCTAATAACAACTTAATAGCACTCCCCCATGCCATGAACTTTTAATTTTGGTTGTTAGATTACCTAAACTTTGCCCAATAATTAATTTTGGTTGTTAGAATTAATCTATCTTCATATTTTTTTTATTTTCTATTTCTCTGGTATTATAACAAAAGAAATAGTTTTTTTTTTTTTTTTTTTTTTTTGTACATTTTTTAGCCCAAAATAACTAATCTTTTAAAACTTAAAAACAAGACATCTAAAATCCAATTTCACAGAACCAAGCAAAAAAAGCAATTTTTTTTTAAAAAAAAAAACAAAATAAAAATCATGTGGGTCACAAGCATTCAACTGAGCCAAAAGAGACAATTCTCTAATGATGAAAAAAAAAGGGATATATAATTTTTTTTCCCCTCATTTCCCTGCTGATATTACATTAATTGGCCACTCACTAATCCAAAGAATTATTACTGATACATCTTAATAAAAAAAAAAAAAAAAAAATTATACAAAACCCAAAATTTTTTCTTTTTTTTTTTTTTTTTTTGTCAACTCCTATGAAAAATCTAGGGTTGACAAAAAGAGGTGGCCAAAATGTGTTATACTGCTACAGTTATTCTCCTTTTTTTTTTTTGCTTCCCCCTCTATTTTCCTTCTCTGTATTGTAAATGTTGTGTGTTACAAAAACCTGTACAGAATCAATGTCAGGAACAAACAAACAGATCACAACTAGTCTTTTCTCTGGCTGTCAGCTACCCTAGGGTTTCGTTCGACGACGAAATGGTCGATAATCCGCACCGAGTTGACGGGGTCGGGACCCGAGGCCGGCTTCCACTTGCTCGGGAACCTTCGGAAGTGGCTCAGCTGCAGAGGTTGTTTCGGTTCCGCGTCCCAGTCGGGGTCTAACTTCCACTCTTTCGGTACCTGATTCAATGAAAGGAGTGGATAAAAGTTCGAATTATAAGAAAAAAAAGTCGAGTTCGCGTGCTAGGATAATATAAACACAAACCATAGCAGTTCTTTTGAGCAACTATATTTAAAATTTCCAGGTGTAATGAGAAGAACCATGATAAATAGGCCGAGGAAAAGGGCGAAATCTCCGTAGTGGATTACTGCGCAAGTTAGTGCTCAAGATGCCAAATTTATCTAAGATTTCGAAGTACTATGAATTGTTTAAGGAATCGTCGAAAATAGAGTTAAATGAAGGGAGGAAAAAATAAAAAACATGAAATCCGTAGGACAACCCGAGTTATAGTAATGATTTGATAATATGTTATAAGGCGGCCACCGAGTTCAAATCCTAAGAGGGTGTTTGGTTCCTCGGAAAAGCGTGGACTAAAATCTAAATAATCGAAAGCCATGTACTCAGCAAGTGAATGTTCGGTACTTGGTTTATAAGATTATACGCATAAATACGGCGGGACTAAAATCTAAATAATCTCTTTCTTCAGATTAAGGGGGGAAAAGGGGGGGGGGCTAGAAAAAGAGATTTGTTTCTTACTTTATCGACTGCAAGGCTAAAAACCTCGAGGTCACCGCTTTTAGTGATATGGAAGCGCGTGAAAGCCTTGTAATTCGCGATGCGAAGGGAGGAGAAGGCTTCATCGAAATGAACGTGGAACCAGTTGATGCAGATGTACAAATAGCTTCCGAAAACAAGCGATACGATGGGAGTAGAGAAGACCCAGAAATAGGTGAAAACAGAGGCGTAGTAAATTATGGCGCCGCCGCGAGGAAGTGATTCGATCCCTCTCCTGCAGATTTGGCTTCTCGTTACAGCCATAACCTGCGAGCGAAATAAGCATTTATAAAATATTTGACAAGAAAACTTATGTTGCGGCTTCTACGTGTATAAATCTGCAAAAAATGCACACATCTTAAGCTGGGGAGTCGCACGAATATATGAAAATTCGACAGGTATTAAAATGCGAATAATGCGCATGTCTAAAGAATATGGCCGAAACGTAAAAATGACACCAAAAAAACTATGCCGTGTTAAAGGGTCGTCACCTCGGGAATGTCGAATGCCGACATGAGGTACTTAATACATGCAGGGTAGAGTCCGAACGTCCACTGCTCGATCCGAGCCCTAAGGCCAGTTGGATCCGGAAAGTGTTGGCTTTCCATCGACCGATACCATTCATAAAGCGTGTGATAACCTGAAAATACATACAGATATTAAAATGCAGAGATATTAACATATATACTAACTGATCTAAACGGTTACATTAACATGGGAATTAACCGGTGGTTCCAATACATAACAAGGCCTTTAAAAAAAAAAAAAAATGCGCCTAAAAAAATTTTGCTTGTACAGTTGAAATCAACCTTTAATTGTATGATGACAAGAAATGAGCTAGAAAGGAAAGAAGCAAACCTGAAGTCGCTAATAGGTGATTCCGGATACATATCTCGATACCCAATTCCAGTAGCAGCATCAAGATTAGTGCTGAGGTCAGATGCGCCACACCGTGCAGGACCCCAATTATAGCACGCTTTTTCCGCGATAGTTTTGTGGGAACGAAGAAAAACGACGCCATTATCAATACGAGAACACCAGCTAGAGAGACGTAAGAACGCTCTAGAATGTAGAGGAAAGCGCCCCACATCATGCTATAGAAGCCCTTGAGGCGGATGGACCAACTATCGTCATGCAATATGTTGTAAAGGTCGCACTGAACGATAAAACACCCAAAAGTTAAAAGAGTCCTCAAAATGTTAATATCCTCATCAATCTAGAAACTTGACGTAGTACGACATACGCACAATATAAAATACAACAAATAAAACCAACTTTCTCAATAACCTTAATCTTATCACGTAACTTGCATACTTAAAATTACAGGAGAACAATTTAGAAAGCATTATAACGTGTGTAATGTGAATAAATAACTCAACTAGCTCTTAAGGTGTCTCACCTGTGGAAACATAGAAAAGACCAGGACAAAGTATATAATGCCGCCAATGATATCAAATTGCCAGTTTTTTCTTCGGAACTTCAATATGTTACCCAATGCTATCTGGAAAAGAAAATTTTATTAGTTGTAGAAAAAGCTTAGAAAGAACGATATTCCAGGATTTACATATATGCCATGCAAAAAATGTATATTATATAACATGTGAAGCTAAATTTGACGAGCGAGAAATTGATAAAAGGCCAAGATGGGTTAACTATGATAAGTAAAAATGATAGGAAATAAAAAAAAAAAATTAAAAAAGATCAACCATACCCTGCCAGAATCCTCAAAAGAGGGATAAGTAGCCTTGCTTTCGTAAGAATTTCCATAGAATTTCTTGAAACCTCTGAACACATGGGTCGGATGCAAAAAGGCTCCGCCACAACCATTGACAAGTAAATGCTGGACGTGAACAGGTTCTCTCGATGATGAATCGCAAGAATGGCGCATGTAATGGTGCAAGTCCCCGGCCATTCTAAGTTTGCATCTTCCTTTAAGATAATCACGTATAAGATATGAGACATTTTTTCCGGTATCATCACCCCAATACCAATCGAGAAGCCAACTCGGTTCATGGGTCATAACAATAACTGAATCGTTTTCTCTGACCTGCATGAAATAACTTTATCTCCATAAGGACTTCATAAGAACGTTTAGCAAGAGGATGTGCTCCGGAAGAGTCCCTTTCAAATATCAAACGATTTTCTATTTTGCCACCAAAAAAAAATGAAGCCTATATATTACCCTCTTAAACTATATGTATATATTTTTATCACTTTGCCTCCCTTTGTCAGTGTATTTAGGCAATATATATATATATATATCTCTACGCTTATATATCAATGGCGTAAAATGAGAAGAATAGTGAATATAGAATCAGGTAATCTGCATTTTACGATCGCTGAAAGTAATCCTCACCAGCCAACTACACAAACCTTAGTATTTGGAACTTAGAAACCTTGAAGCCATTGGTATTTAGTGATAATGACATAAAAAAACGTCAAAGGCATTTAGGGCATGTTTGTTTCTCTTGGAGTGGGGCGCTCGAAGTGGAACTGGGATGGACTAGCAAGTTCCATCACTTGGTTCATCTAGAACTCATGAGATCAAGCCGATGTGTCTGCACTTTTGAATTCCTTTAATATTAGCCCGAAGTTGTGAGTTTGCTCAAACTCCTACCCCTGGAAAGTAGGGACTTAACGGAGCTTGTGTTTCATGATTGCCAAACATGCCCTTGATCAAACTAATATAGGTACATATTCTTGTAACATCACTTCTTTTTTTAATTTCTTGCTAGTTGCATACTTTCGCTGGTCAACTTTTTTTTTAAAAAAGGTTGAGAATCTTAAAAGAAATTGCATAATTATCTGTAATTAAAGAAAATACCTTGTGTTGGCATAGCTCCACGAAAAATTTGAATTGGTACACATCAATGTCACCATGAAGAGCCTGGTCGAGACCAAATACCCACCACCCTTTTGGGAGCTCCAATGCAAAATAACTCTTTTTCTGAGGCATAAACCACCCGCCCAGCCAGCTTCTGTGGCATATGTACCTCATAAAAGTGTGAAGCCCATCAAACCAATCTGCGGAAAACTAAGCAACTTAATGACCATGCAGTCCACAATATATATTGAAAGAACGAGGGGCATAGTATAAAATTTGGTCGTAGAATCCCAATTTCAATTGCATCTTCAGAGTTCCAATTTCAATTATTTAGTCTCTGAAGGTTGTTTTTAAGCAAAATTAGGTCATTCCATTATTTTTCTGTCTAAAAAGCCATAACGTAAGCACCATGAACTCTATAAAAGATGCCAACAGTGGCGTAAAAAATTGGAAGTTTGGAACTCTAAAGATGCAATTGATATGGCGACCAAACTTCAAGGACTAAATTTGTAACTAACCCAGAAACTAAAAAAAAAGGAAAAAAAGATTGTATATTAAGGCAACAAGATCAACTGATTTTAGATCCATAATACTAATAGAAAGGAATTTTGTCCACGTGCATCTAAAACATAATGAGGCTATTTTACATAAGAACAATGACGAACCATGATTTCCAGGAATTAAGAAACACTGGGGCCCACGATATCGCTTCAGCTCCGAGACCCCGAATGGAAGCTCCGGTTTGTCCACCGCAATATGTTCAGCCTTGTACCACGGAGGAGGTTGGAAAGCATATTCAAAAGGACAGAAAAAGCGCCTCTCATACGTAAATGTAGAAGGATTAGGGTACCTGTGTGGAAATTTCAAAAACATTTTAAACCATACTAAAGAATTATTGCGTGCATGATATCGTCCATAAAATCCTATTTATGTAGCTCGAAACTTCGGGATATTATTCTCGAAAAAAAAAAAAAAAAAACACAGTAGAGATCATTTAATATCATCAAAATTCTCTGAGTCCAAAATTCAAGTATTTCATTTCATTAATCAATAAGCCAAAACTTCTCCTCTAATTATAAAAATGGAAGCATAATAAAGGGAAAAAGGGGCCAAAATCTGATTTAATATTAACTGACTTTAAGTAAAAAGACAAAAATTTCCTCGTATCAAATTATGAGTCACTTTTTTCTGTTAAATCAACACCAAATGGTTCTGTTTTCCCATCAAAACAAGCTTAAGCTGGAAAAGATATCTATCTATCTATCTATCTATCAATCTATCTATCTATATATATAGTCATTAAATGTTGAATAGGCCAAGGAGGCACTTAATCTTTAGGATAAAGGAATGTTAGATCAGAATCTTACGCAAGGTCCCCTCCTATAAGAAGCAAGTCTCCACGTGGGAGCTTTTGCACTGAATCTCCATTTTTAATCTGTAGTGAACGTTGTGCCAGTAATCGGGCCACCGCATAGGTAGAGTTTCCACCATCGCCAGTATCCGCAATGAAATCAAACCAAAGTTCGTCTCTGTTTTGAAAATGATCGTACAGTAGATCGCTGTTTTTAGATTCGTCAGGAACCTTGTTCATAGCAGCCTGGTTGATTTGGATGGAAAAATGGAATCAAACAAATTATGAAAAAAGCAAAAGCAAATGAGCATGATCACAGACCATGATATGTTTACATTTGTACCCCTGTGAAATTAGTGTAACCATGCAAAATCTGAATGTTCATTACCTTCGAAAACTTAATTTGTTACATATTTATAATGTTGTACACGCAAAAATGCCCCTCTTCTGGTAGTCCTAAACCAACTTCCCCCCATAAATTAGACTACTCCCAATTTAATGTAAAGGTTTCTTTTTTTAAATAAGAAACTGCTCTTTCAAGGGTATATAAGAAAATTCAGATTTTTACAGGTGTGTGTGTGTGCGTGTGTGTGCATATATATATATATATATATAGAGTAGGGCTACTGTGCTATTAATAGCACAGCAACCCTTGTGCTCCTAAGTTTTTAACCATCCATCAATTTTGATGGGTGGTTAAGGTGAGAGAGAGAAGAGAAATTAAGGTTCTCAATTTCTCATCTTTTTGAATATCCTTTCAATTTCTCTTCTCTCTCTCACCTTAACCACCCATCAAAATTGATGAATGGTTAAAAACTTAGGAGCACAAGGGTTGCTATGCTATTAATAGCACAGTAGCCCTACTCTCTCTCTCTCTCTATATATATATATATGAGAGAGAGAGAGAGAGAGAGAGAGAGAGAGAGAGAGAGAGAGATGATTTTGCAGGGTAAAGATTCTATTTTGTTTACATTTATTAGATACCTGCATCATTCGCATGTCAAATCGACCAACAAATAGAGTCACGGATACCATGAGATCAAACACCGTCTTGAATAAGTCGGTGGAAGTCCTAAAATATGAAAAGGAAAGGAAGCAGTGAATTCCTATTGTCGCCTTAAAATGGAAAAAGAAAAATAAGAAAATAAATGTAGGCTTAGCCGATATTAGCATACCCCGAATACCAAGGTACCATGTCCAAGAAATCAGGCTTCATTTGTTTCTTCAACTTCTCGTACTCTGATATCGTCATAGGATGAGTGAGAGCCCATCTGTGGCATCGGAAAGGCAAAAAAAGGACAATTAGATAACATAAACTAAATCCATTTGAGTAATAAGCCAAAGATTTTGCAACCTTTACATAGACATGACGCTAAGATGAAGGAAACCTCTTACAAAATATAGCTTTTTTTTTGGTTTAACGTAGCAACCCAAAACAAAAACAAAACCTATATATAACCCATGAAAGTATAATTGTCATTACTTTGCCTCTTTCCATCAATCTTCATCAAGCAATACATAACATAAAATAAACTCAAAATGATTTACGCATCATCTTCAGCTGTCTCCTCTACATGAAAGATTACGTAGTAAAAGAAAGTAGCATTTATGTTTAAGAGTTATAGTGAATTAACATACCCAGTTGATCGTTCGATGACATAATTAGCAATGTAGAGTCCAATAAACGTTGCCCACAATGAATATAAAGGCGAAATTTCATCTGAAAGATGAGGACACGATCCATTGCAAGCTAACTGTAGAAAACAAATAACAAAAATAATAAACCCACAAATTAAGAAAAGAAAAGGATATAAATAATATCATAAGAAAGCTGGAGAAAGTTCAGTATACCTCCCCATAGATGACCCATTTAGAAAAGAGCGGGTAGTCGCTAGCAGAACCAACCGGTGCAAACCAGGAAGAACAAATTTGGTCCTTCCACTCGTGTATTTTAAGGAACTTGGATATCCATATATTTCTATCTTGTTTGTTCCACAAAGGGAAAGAAAACCAATTTGAGTTTCTTCTATCAAAATGCTTCTCTCTTGTGATAGCTCGGTTACCGCAGTGGCTGTAAAATACACAGCATGCTATACTTATGACCTGCATAATCGCAGGCGTTACACACAGCAAAAATATTAGGTACATAGCGCTAGGTTTAACCTTTTTAGGAGGTTTCAGTTTAGCCCACAACCATTCGATAATCGATACTTATTATCAGGTCGGTAAACTTTGCACTCTATGTGATCTAATCCTTGTTGTTTAATCCCGTGGTTCAATTGGATTCGAATGCTCACAAAATCAACATACGAGAAGTCGAATAGTTAGATGATGATTACACGGATGTTTCTGTCCAAGTTAACAGAGAAATGAAACGAAACAGTAAAGATTGCGATGAAATGGAATAATTAGGCACCTAATTTATTCATATATATATCGAAAGGTTGTAGAACAAACTGAGATCAATTTACCCCTAAAAAGGTCACAAACCAACATTAGTTTGTTGAGCGTTAAGGCAACTTTAAGAACTTACTGCACAGTTTTGGATGATAGTGAGTATCTCTGGTCTCTTTTCCGCCATTCGTGAAACCAGGCCCAAGTACCAAAGCCCGAGAAATATAATGTGGAAAACAATAAGAAAAAGAAGCGAGGTGATATAAATTGTGATGAAGAGAGAAAGGTTCATTCTCAAGTCGACTCCCATCGACTGAAAACTCGGAAGATGATATAAAGCTGCCATGAAGATCCATGCAATGTACCTGCAGAACAAATGAGACTGACACATTTACCTTGTTTTTGTACAATAAATATGCCCATGTATTAAAAAAAATTGCCCTCTTTAAGAAACTTATTCAGATTCAAAACAGCATTTCCCTGAATTAGACGACTCCCGAAGTTCATGTAAGGTGCTTTTCTAAGAAACTGCACTTTCGAGGGGATAAATAGGAGCACCAGAATATATGTTTGACATATTATCGGAAAAAGAATAACGTACCAACGGCTGAAGTTAGAATAACTTGGCTTGATAGTCTTCCTAATGAAAGGAGAAGAGAAGAAATAAAAGAAACCGATCAAGCAAATGTACATGGACCACCACTTGATGTTTTTGTCCATTTTTTGTATGAGGGTGTGCAAATTATCCGATGAAATGAAAAAGATCCATCCTATTATAACCGCGGTCATTGCATGCCTCGAATGCTCATGAGGGTACGGATATTGGTGAGCCAGTATCGTTCGAACTCTATCCATTTTGAAGGAATCAAATATAGGACCTATAGATTGCTTTTCTGCGCTCATGGAATTAAAAACAAGCGTAATTTATCGCTGTTTTAACACCTGTGCCTCCACGAGATTATCTTCCAATGCGTAGTTTGGCTCTGCATAGAAAGATGCAAAATCTTTAGTTTCAGTATCCTAACCTGCTAACATTCAGAAACATAGATAACTTGACAAAAGTAGACAGGAATTGTTGCAGGTTTCTTGGATCGACATCTCAATTAACAATTTACACGATGAATCTCATAATCACACTAACAAAAACAGGAGAAAAAAAATGTCTCACTGAAACTTTTTTGTGTGCACCATAAGATTATATATATTGGAATCTGTTGGATATAATAGTAAATATACAGTAGAGAGAAGTTGTTGGGAGTTTTTAATTCAATGCATTACTTAAACCACACTTCATCAAAAACAAGCCCTACGTAACCAATAACCAAAAAATAGAGAACCCAAAGTTACAATTAAGACTCAAAACTCAGGAAATAGACAAATCCCAAGCTCAAGTTTCCAACCAAAGGGATTTTAAGCAAAAGGAATCACATTGTTTTACAGTCTCGATCCCACAAGCTCAATTTTGCAACCAAAGTACAAAATGAGAAACAAAGGGGTTTCAATCAAGACAAATCCCAAGCACCCCAAACTTCCCCTCTTCCACCAAAAATATCGTAACACAATATAAAATCACACTTGCATCACACTATTAACTCATCCATTAATGATTTTTATATACGCATAACCCATTTTTTGTGCAAAACTAATCACACACCAGAATTGAACAAGCAAACCAAATTCTACTATCACATCGCTAAAGAGCACATATCCATGAATTCAAACACATCCACAGCCAAAATCGGTTGGTTAGGTACAGAGAATTTATGAAAATTTTCCCCAAAAAATGATGGAGAAGAAGAAGAAGAAGAAGAAGAGCAAAATGGCTCATAACATCACACAAGCCCACACTCACAATTCAATGTTACATTAAATTTAATCTCACATAGCTACTGACCACCACTCACCCATGAAGAAATTGCAGGTAAAAGAAAAAAAGAAGAAGAAAAAAACAAAAACCCAACTCAGGGAAAGATTTACACAATTCAATTGTGCTTGTTTGTGCAAAACTACATCACATACCCAAAAGACCAGAACCCACCATCCACAATCACACACAGGAACAAGCATACCAAAATTCTAATCACACATCACAAAACACATCCAGAGCCAAAATGGGTTGTTGGGAAGAGAAATTTATGAAATTTATGAACAATTTTTGCAGGAAAAGGTCCAAAAAGGGGAACTTTCGAGAGGTTAATAGAGGAGGAGGAAGAAGAAAACGAAGATGTGGGTTCTTCAGGGAGAATCTATTCCCAACACACCCAACAACCCTAAAACTCCTACCAAATTGTGTCATTAACACCACACAAGGTCACACTAACAATTAAATGATACATCAAATTTAACCTCACACAGCTACTCACCATGAACACAAAACCCACAATTCACAACAACACATGGGAACAAGCATAACCAAATTGTAATCACACATCACAAAACCCATTCAGATCCAAAATGGGTTGTTGGATACAAAAATTTCTGAACAATTTTTGCAGGAATAGGATTAAAAAAAATGGGAACTTTACCTGAAGAGGGCTTTATAGAGGAATAAAAGAGCAAGAAGAAGCAACTAAATGATACATCAAATTTAACCTTACACAGCAACTACCCATGAACTCACCCATTAAGAAATCAGAAAAAAAAAAAAAAAAAAGCCCACAATTTGCAACTCATGGGAACAAGAATAACCAAATTGTAATCACACATCACAAAACGCATCCAGAGCCAAAATGGGTTGTTGGGTACAAAAATTTCTGAACAACTTTTGCAGGAATAGGATTAAAAAAAATGGGAACTTTACCTGAAGAGGGCTTAATATAGGAATAAAAGAGCAAGAAGAAGCAATTAATTGATTCATCAAATTTAACCTTACACAGCAACTCACCATGAACTCACCCATTAAGAAATCAGAAAAAAAAAACAAAAAAAAAGCCCACAATTTGCAACTCATGGGAACAAGCAAAACCAAATTGTAATCACACATCACAAAACGCATCCAGAGCCAAAATGGGTTGTTGGGTACAAAAATTTCTGAACAACTTTTGGCAGGAATAGGATCAAAAAAAATGGGAACTTTACCTGAAGAAGCAAATAAATGATACATCAAATTTAACCTTACACAGCTACTCACCATGAACTCACCCATTAAGAAATCAGGGGAAAAAATTTATAAAAAAAAAAAAAAACCCCACAATACACAGCAACACATAGGACAAATCCAGGGCCAAAATGGGTCGGTGGGGACAGAGAATTTATGCAATTTTTTGCCAAAAGATGATCAAAAAAGAGAGAAAAAGGAGAGAGCTTTACCTGAAGAGGGGTCCCCAAAGAGGAATGAAACAAGGGAGAAGAGGAGGAGGAGGAGAAGGAGAAGAGTACGAGGGTTTTTATTCAGTGGGAAAAAGAAAATGAGAAAACGAGAAAAATGAGAAATTGGGGATTTGGTTTTTTGGTCTCTGATCAACAATGGGAACAAATATGGAAAATGGGGACAGAGAGAAAGAATAAAAAAATAAAATAAAATAAAATAAAAGTTAAAGACCAAAAATTATTATAAAAAAATAAAAGAAAAAAAAGAGCATATGTGGGGAATCTTCTACTAAGGAAGTTCCTTGCGGGAAGAAAGCATCATAGTTAGAAGAAAAAAAAAAAAAAAAAAAAACATGAAAAAGTAACCGACAGCAAATGACACCCACTTCTGCACCCAAAGTCTCCCTAAGACTTTTTATTTTTAGAAAGCCAGGGCAGGCTTCTGCGGTAATATGTAGAAATCTTACAGAGAATTTTCATCAATCTTACTGAATATCTTCTTATTTGGGATTCCAGCTGTGAATCTCGGTTTATGCATTACAGCATTACGGACACTTTTATAAAGCTCACGTGTAATGTGTAAAACACGTGTCCAATGTGAATATTTCTTGGACACGCGTTTAATGTCGATCCGTAACGCATATGATTAAAAAATAAATATATATATATAGAGTCCTATGGTGCTTGTAAAAGCATCAAGCATTTGGTGCTTGTGATTTTTTTACCGTTAGATCTATATTTTTAATCATTTTCATCCGTTAGATTATACTATTCAACCAACAACTCACTTAACCCAAGGAGACCCACATCATCCTAACCGCACATCTATTAATCCAAGCTAAAACTTACAAGACCAATGACTTGGTACTTTTAAAAGCATAGGAGCTCAAATCTATATATATATATATATATATATATAGAGAGAGAGAGAGAGAGAGAGAGAGCTTTGCTAGAATACTATCGGTAGTAAACTACCGATTTGTTTTCGATGATAGAGCTTCCAAATTGATGATCGTGCGATTAAATATGATCTAAACTATTTAAACTATCTAGAAATCAAATTTCACACATTTTCGATATTGTTCTCTTGTCCATCAAGTGAACAAAAAATGAATGGCTGGAAATGAATATCCTTTAAAAAGTGATGATACAATTTTTATATTTGAAGTTTAGAGTCTAGATCTTATTTTAAATAGTTTAAAGAATTTTCGAACAAAAATTTAGTTGATTTGAACTATTCTATACCATTAAACGAGCAAACGGACCATATCAGCCATTAAAATTATAGATGTTGTGACCCTTTGATCGTTCATTAGTGATGCCAAAAAAATTTACATGAAAAAGTAATCCACAACACTCGACGCCCACTTCTGCACCCAAAGTCTTTCTATAATTTTTTTATATTTATTTATTTTTTAAGAATCAAGGCTACGTAGCAATCTTATAGAGGATTTTTATCAATCTTACTGAATGTCTTCTTATTTGGGACTTCAACTCAAAACTCTCGGTCTATATACCACGAAGACTTCTATAAAGCTCGCGTATCCGTGTCAAACATGGATCTATTGTGTTCGTTTAATGTTGATTCACAACGTATACAATTAAAAAATATATATACATATTTTAATTTACTTTATATATATATATATATATATATATATATATATATATATATATATATATATATATATAAGTACATTCTTATCTTATTATGAGTATAGACCCTTTATACTCATACATTTTTAACCGTTGATTGATGGGATGTGTGGTTAGGATGATGGTGGTCCCTACTTAGAATAATAATGGTCCCCTAGGGTTGAGTGGGTAGTTGGTTGAATAGTATGATCTAACGGATGAAAATGATCGATGGAATAAATCGAGCTAAAAACTTATGAGTATAAGGAGGCTAATACTCATAAAAGTATAAGAAATTTTCTCTCTCTCTCTCTCTCTCTCTCTCTCTCTCTCTCTCTATATATATATATATATATATATATATATATATATAAATATATATATAATATAAGATGATAAATATTTTAGCTTTTTAATAAATGCATATAAATTTTTTTGACAATATAAATAAATTATGTATGGTAAAAAAAAATCCTTAAAATATATATAATATATAAGTGAAAATTTTACTAACTTTTTTTCATATGGAAAATATAATAATATTTTATCAAAATTAATATTGTATATATAATAAATATTTATTATTATATTTTATTAGTATCATCTGTGCTGTGTTCTTATCCTAATTTTTTAAAAACTGACGAATGGCTGTGTCCAAATCGTGTCGTGTCGTGTGTTCCGTGTCAGTATTCATGACGTCTAGTTTTCCACGATAAAAGTGCCTTACAATTCAAGTTAATTTGTAAAATACTTAGCCATTCGTTTATCCTAGTAGTATAATAATTGTGACCAAGTAGATTCAATCTCTCACATGTGTGTAAAAATGAGAGTCAAATAATGGGATTAGAATATTAGATCTTTTATGTTAGAATAATATAGGCTTGAGAGTGTTCTAGCAAGATTAAAAAATAAAAATAAAAATAAAACTATTGGTGGGTGAATAAGTGGGTGTTTTGAAATTTACCCTAACCTTTTCAACTTTTAAGTATTTTGTAATTTTTTTTAAAAAAAAACTAACCTATTCTATTTTGTCAATTTAGCACTCACCACCATGCCAATAGAATAGTTGAAGAATATTCCAGATATAATTTATCAGCATCCCCTCAAAAAAAAAAAAAAAACAATTTTACAGATGACCCTAACAAATTTATATTTACATATCTGACTTTTTCCTTGTCATGCGAGTAAAATATTGACAATTTTAAGTTGAATATAATGATTGAATCCCCGTATTCATATTCACACTTTAGTCACATTTTTTGACTTATGGATAATAAGAAATACAAAAAGTAATACGGTGATCCAATCACAGTATTTAGATTCATATTTTAGTTTCTTTTTTTGCTTAATAATACAAAAAGGAATTCGATGATTCAATTACTATGTTTAAATCACCGTATACAATTTAAAAATTATGCTCGCGTGACAATAAAAGGACTATTTATGTAAATATAAATTTATTGCTCTAATATTCCTACACTAGTGATTTAAGATTTATTATCTTAATTAATAAATATACAATACATCGACCTGTCCATAATATTACAACTCCTGTCTAATTTGGAGAGTTTATAATTTTATACAAAAATGTATATATTTCAAATTTCTAAATCTTAGAAAGATGTCTTCTCAAACAAAAATTCTATGTACGATTCACGTCAATATTGTTACTTATAGATAATAGATATGAATAAAATATCAATCCTTATATTATAAATTGTACATAATTAATATTTAAACATCCTTAAGCTAGTCACATCAAATATACTTTCTGATATATTGATAAAAATTTATTGAATAAATAAGATTTAAATAAATTTTGAAAAATACTATTGCAATTTTTCATAATTTAAATTACCTTTATGAAAAAAAAATAGAATTTTTTTAATAAAAATAAGATAGTGCCTATATTATGGACTAAAATTTCATAAAAACTATCCCAAAGTGAAGCAGTTTCATTCACCGTTCATCACGTGGACTACATGAGTCTCAAATTATTATTACGAACAGTAAATGAGATTGTTTCCCTCGCTCTATATATATATATATTTAATGTAATTTAATATAATATAGGTAAAAATATATAGAATTTATATGAATGAGAATTATGAATTATTCTGAGACAACTACCTAAGCTTTCAAAATTTTGATTTTTTAAATAACACCTTGATTCCAAATTTAAGTTAACTGCTTATTTTAACAAATTGATAGTTGAGAATTACATGAAGTATTCTAATTAAATCTGTAAAGATAAACAATATATTCAAATTTTAAAATAAGAATTTTTATTTACTAATTAAAATTAAATAAATTAAAAGATCGGGTAATAATAAGATTAAAATCTTTTAAAGTTGGATACTGAAATCAAAAACTCGATAGTATCAAAAGCTTGGCACAATCGATAGCATAGTAATATAATTCATATACAATTTGACTACTATATTTTTATGAGTATGATTACTTTTGTACTCGTAAATCGTTTTCAATGGCAGAGCTTCCAAATTGATGATCCATATATTTAAATATTATCTAGAGCATTTAAAATTTGTAGAAAATCAAATTTTATAAATTTTTGATATTATTTATCTTATGATCAAAAGATCTCAAAATTGATAATTTTTAAAGATCGGTATGAAATACTTGCTAGTTTAACGATGTAAAGGAATCAGAATCGGTAATTTTGCTAGAAAATTTTATTTACTATCTAGATAAAGATCAATAATTTCGATCTTAAATTAAAGGACCCGATCATTCATTTTTAGGATGCCGTTCGATTTTGCCCGTTCATTTTATGCCCGGTTGATGAATTTTATTATGATTTTAAAAAATTACAAAATTTATTTTTTAAAAATTTCAAATATTTTAGATTATATTTAACGTAGTAGATCGTCGATTCGAAAATTTTATTATCGAAAACAACTTATGAGTACAAAAAATTCTATACTCAGGAGAGTATAATAGCTCTACTCTATATAATATATATAAGAGTGAGGCTACTAGCTTTTCGTGCTTCCAGGTCGTTTTTCATGTTGCGACTTTCCAATCGTCGATCGGCTCCGTTAAATTTGATCTAGATTATTTGAAGTATCTGAAAAATAAATTATGTGATTTTTCGATATTATTTGTCTAGTGAACAAAAGGGCTCAAAATCAACGACTAAAAATAAAAATCTTACAAAACGTGGTAATATAATATTAAAATTTTAGATCAAAAATATTGATCTTGTTTTATTAAGTATAAAGAATTTTCTATCAAAATTTCAAGTGATTCGAATATTTCTATCTGTTAAACTAGCAAAGCTACTGACCATTAAAATTATTGATTTTGAGCCCCTTCGATCACTAGGTAAATGATATCGAAAAATTATAAGATTTATTTTTCTAGATACTTTAAATATTTTAAATCAAAATTTAACGGAGCCGATCAACGATTCGAAAGTCGTAACATGAAAAACGAACAGAAGCATAGTAATCTCACTCTATATATAAATATTTATTTATTTATTTCTCTTTTTACGGAGGAGGAGAGGTTTTTGAAACCCTAGCTCACACCCCCTCTCTCTCCTCTCTCTCTCGCCCTCTCGCGCGAAACCCTAGGACGAAGGTAGGATGTGAGCCCTCCACTTCCCTCAATTTCGATATCCAATCGCAACTTCTTTGTGTTAATCATCGTATTCATTCATCTGCAGTTTTCTTTTTTTAAAAAAAAAAAAAAAATTGTTTGTGATGGGATTATTGCGAGATCTACAGTGAATTTGGTGTCGTTGATGCGTTTTAGCGTTTGATTTGAGCAGGATTCGTGTTAAAGCTCCCATCTTTTGGGTGATGGTAGTGTGATTGTGTTGTAATTAGGAGAATGCTTTTTTCTTTTCTAATTTACTTTTTTACTTGTTGATCTAAATTATTTGCAGGTAATATAGAGAAATTTAGGGTTTGTTTGATCCTAATGCATGGTGTAGTGATGTTTGGCGAAGTGATATTGGGAGAAATATTATGTTAAATCTCTCCTAACAGCTTTTCTGTGTAGTAGAATCGGAAGCTCCAAATTTGAGCTTCTGCTTTTGAGCCTCGAAATCTTATTTCTGCTTCCCTCTGCAGCAGAAGCTCCGAACTTTTCTGATTGGGAAATGATTGTTACAAGTAGCTGCAATTGAACAAACATGCTCTTTGAGTGCACAATTTTTATTTTTATTTTTTTCCTTTTGTTGGTATTTTGCTTGATGATAGAATGTGTATTTTGTGCTAATAACTTTTGTTGACATCATAGACTCTAATTTTATGATGAGGAAAGTCCGAAAATGGGATGTTTTTTCAGAAGAGATTAGCTTTTCGAGGGATATTCTGTAGACGCTTATTAGCTCATAATGTTGCTCAACCTCTCTCTCTCTCTCTTCATAAGAAACTAGTACTATTTCCCCACACATCACTCACTATAGAGGAAACATTTTATTCCTTATGATCATATCTCGTCGTAGTCATTTTGTGTTCAATGCATGTTTAAAGAAGATATTGATAGTGGGTATCTTGAAGTGAGCTTGTTTTCCTGTATGTTGTTGCTCGATGCGTTAAACTAGGCACTGCTATATCTTAGTATCGTGCTTTTGTACTTATATTGCGCATTAGAGGATGTGATTAACATGCATATAGTAATCTCCGCGAAAGCAAATGAACATAGCAAACCAGTTTACATGTATCATGGTCTTAATTATGTACTTGGGTACAGTTCACTTTTTTCTAGCTATATATATCTCGAAGCATGTTTTTGCAAAGTTTGCGTGAAGCATTTTATGCGTAGTTTATTGGAGACGTGTTTTGTCAAATATGATGGTCAATGTGGTAGTGGTTTTGTTGAGGGCGGAGAAATACTATATTTTCTATATTTATTTGCTGAGCTTGTGTAAATGACCTTTTCGCTTTTATTCTATGTATGCAGGTCCTGTCTTTGCTAGGGCTATGGAATAGCTGCGGCTTTTTATGCGTGAAGTTACTACATTATGCCAACAAAAATTTAAAATTAAATTAAATTTTGAGAATGGCGAATTCGATGGTGTCGAGCTTTTGGGGCCCTGTCACATCCACCACTGAATTGTGCGAGGAGAACTATGCTCATTCTACGTATATTGCAGAATTTTTCAACACGATGTCGAATATTCCGTGCTTTATTTTGGCACTCTTTGGCCTTATAACTGCGCTGCGGCAACGGTTTGAGAAACGGTTCAGCGTTCTTCATATATCTAACATGATACTTGCTACTGGGAGCATGATTTTCCATGCCACACTACAACACGTGTAAGCGTTCTCTTTTGCTTCTCCGTTATGCACCCTACCTTCAAGATTTTAGTTACAAATTTCTTAATAACTGTATGAGATATCGTCGATCCATGTATGTGTAAGGCTATAATTTTGCTAAATCACCCGCATTTTTTGTTTTGTTCTTTTTTTTATCTGGGCCAAACACTTTACATTATTCTTTTTCTGATTGAACTTACTAGTTTTCATACTTAACAAAAAAAAATGACCTTTCGATCGGCATTTGCAGACTACAGCAAAGCGACGAGACCCCAATGGTATGGGAAATGCTCTTATACCTCTACGTCCTCTACTCCCCCGACTGGCACTACCGTAGCACAATGCCGACCTTCCTCTTCCTATATGGTGTGATCTTCGCGATCCTCCACTCGTTCTTCCGCATAGGCGTCGGCTTCAAAGTACACTACGTCGGACTCTGCCTCCTCTGCGTCCCGCGCATGTACAAATACTACATCCAAACCAGAGACATAGCCGCCAAGAAACTGGCGAAGTTGTTCGTCGCGACTATAACTCTCGGTACTCTCTGCTGGTTTAGCGATCGGTTCTTTTGTGCGAAAATCTCGAGTTGGTATGTTAATCCGCAGGGCCATGCATGGTGGCATGTTCTGATGGGGCTTAATTCGTACTTCGCTAACGCTTTCTTGATGTTTTGTCGGGCGCAGCAGTTAGGGTGGAATCCGAAGGTGGCTCATTTTTTAGGGTTTCTTCCGTATGTTAAGATACAGAAACCCAAGAAGCAGGAGTGAGAAAGAAGTTTTGAAGTTAAAAATTCCGGTTTTTTTTTTTCACGTTTCTGATCTAATTCAAAAGTTTTGTACAAGTGATACGGAGTATTAAAAATCGACTGACATTGACTGTTTCTTCTTTTTTTAAGTAGAAATTAGAAGTTTCTGTTCTTCTTCTTTTTCTTTTTTTTTTTTGAATTCAATTATCTTGCCCACCGAATTTTTGCAACGAAATCGTCGTGAATTACAGGGTGTGTCAAGTTATTTTTTGTAAGATCCTCATCCATTGCATGTAATTATTACTTTTTAAGCTTTTATTTTTGTACTCTCTTTTCCTTTTCCAGTTTCTCTTTCAAACTAGGTGGAAGTGACTGTGTATCAAGTAGATGTGTAGCTACTTGTGTAGTTGGTTTTTGTTCTTCATGTAATAATATTCAGATCAAAAATTTCATTTGTTAACAATTAGCTTTGATGATGATATGAACATGTATCCAATTTGCTTTCTTTTACTCTCTCTCTCTCTCTCTCTCTCTCTTTATCTTATACAAATAACAATATATTCAAGCTGAGTGAATGTTAAGTGCATGTTAACATCATGTTCTCAAAACCTTTCATTTTTGCCCCCTTGTTGTAATCAATCAGATTGAAGAATCATATTTGAGCATTCAAATTTAACCACTGTGTTTCTAAGGGCTTTTTTATAAAATAATCATGTAGAATTTTGTAATTGGCAAAATGATTCTGTCAATTTTTTTTTTTTTTGTAAAATTAACTCTTCTTGCGCCGTGTGGGTGCCACGTCGGATTTTTCTCACAAAGACGGTGAATCGTTCATTGTCTTTGTGATTCTGTGGTGAAAACGGTGAATAGTTCAGCGTCTTCTAAAGACAATGAATCATTCAGTGCCTTTAGTGCAAGACCCTCCCGCTTCCCTTTGTAAGGTCTTCTTTCCAACTTCACCCGTATAATTCCTCCGGTGAATGATTTACCGCCTTATAAAGGCGGCGTGTAAGTGGAAGCGCGGGAGGGTTTGCACTAAAGGCGGTGAATGGTTTGTAAATCGTTTACTGCCTATAAAAGAATATGCAAAGACGGTGAACGATTCACCGATTCACTATCTTTGTGAGAAATACTGACGTGGCGCCCACGTAGCGAAAGGAGGGTTAGTTTTACAAATGAAATTTTCACAGGGTCATTTTACCAATTATAAATTTTTAGAGAGGGTCATTTTATAAAAAAACCCTGTTTCTAATAGTGAGATACTACTTAAACAGAGAGAATCTCATTCCAGGGTGGGGAATGAAACATGTCTAATCTTTTGCCCAAACACTCAAATTCTAGTAGTAAAACACAATTTATTAATCGGAAACCATGCAATGCATTAATATAACCTCTCGGTAGCTGCCAGCGATAGCTCGATTTGGGCCGTAAGCGACCCAAAATGACTCGTCTCGCTAGCCTTGTCATCCGGACCACAGCTCGACCGAGTACACTTGGCGCATCCATTGGTGAGCGGTACGATCTAAATCTGTGGCCCGTGGCTGTGATAATAGCTCGTTGAGCCGACCACCGGCTTGAAATCGCTTGCTCAGTTATTGTCTGGTGTCAATCTCGTATAAGCCAATGACAAATCCATTCCCATCCGATGTGGGACTATTGGGGTGTCACAATTAAGCCAAGCAAACTCTTTCCATCTTAAATGGCAAAAAGAGCACATAAATAGAGAAAAAGTTACTGTATACTAACAACAAGAAGAGAGAAATGCGGTGTCGACAAAAAACAAAGAACATATACTGATTCTGGTAAATTTCATTTGAACATCCAACTGACACACAGCTGCAAATCTCAGCAGATATCATGCGAAACATATTATGTTCTCGATTCAGAAAAGAAACAAAAGTGATACATAATCACAAACTGTAACATGCCCGCGACAAAATTGAATCATCTACTTTTCAATATCTGTACTCAGAATCTAGTTGTAACAAGTAAATCAGTGTTAGAAGAGTTTTACGAAGCAAAAGAGGCTGCCGCCGCTATTGCACTTCACAGGTATCCAAACAAATGAAAGAATTTCTTCACCTTTGATGTACATTATCGTTCGACCAAACTTGATATTTGCGTCCGCTTTAGCATGAAATATTATTAGTCCCGTAACTTATACTTTGCAAACTCGAGGCGGACATATCGGTTCGCCATCTCTTCGGCCCACCCAGTTCTCCCTCTATGTTATATGCAAACGAAGCAAGCTTAAGATCCCCCCCGCATGAGCTTCCGATTCCCGAATTTAGCAATTTTTGAGTTCTACTTAAAACTACGAGGCTCGAAAATGTCGAAAAGCTATTCCCCACGAAAACATCGGCTCTCGCGCAAACCTCGTAATCGATTGCCGATTGAATAAGGTAAGGATACCTTTTGTAAATTTCCCAAACTCCTAATCTCTTTTTCTCGTACGGGAGTAATCCCTTTTTCCAGCCGCTTAATACCGAATCATCCTCCAAAAGGCTATCGGCAACTGCAAGATAAACAACAACCGGGTATTGTAGACCGTTGATACGCGACACCCTTTCCATAATCTCCTCTTTACTACTACAAATTTGATTTATGTTCGACCTTTGCTCCAATTTCTTGCAGTGTATCATCCAATCCTTCTCTATCCTCATATGAACGGCAATGTAAGGCGCCGTCGCATCAAACGAGCCATTTTGGGGAATCTTCTTATCATTTCTTGCTGCTGCACCAACCTCCTTAATCTTCGATATTACTTTAATTGCTTCATTTTCTATCTCATCGACTAATACCAAACACTCGAAGATCTTCGCGTAATCCTTCACGGGCCAATGATCGTGCCAAAGGAACGGATTTTTCCCGACAATTTTGACAACTTCGAATTTGTCGATTTCGTCCTCTTTACATTGGTTCAATTGATTCAAATCTCTCTCCTTTGTCCACTTCCTCCCGCTGCCCTTTTGGACTTCGAAAGGCTCCGTTCGATTCGAGAGGTCAGAGAACCGGCCCAGTTGAACAAATCCACTACAGAGAGAATTGAACTTCTCGAAATTGAACACTTTATCGAGCGAAATCGGCTGAAGCAAATCGATCTCTTTGTAGAATAGCGAAGCGCTCAAGCTAGGCATAAGAAGAGTCCGATTCAAGAAACTCGCGGTCAAGCACGCCCTCGCGAATGCGATTTTCTGATTATTTAATCCCCATATAATCTGAGGGACCTCTAAGAACTTATCCTTCCTCAAACCAAATTGCAAATTAGGACCGGTCGAAGCAGACGCTCGATAAGAGGATCTGTCGTAAAACCAATTCAAACTAGGGAAAGGCGAAAGAAGAGTTCTTAACACCAGAATCAAAATTACCAACACGAAGAATCTACACGCTATCGGCTTCGTGCCGCAGTTGATCGACTTCAAAAATTTGCAGTCCATAAATTCCATTTATATTCGGCTCTCGAGCTCTTCACTCGGAGATTTTCATTCATGAACAGTTCCCTCGAACAATCGCCAACTTCGTAGAGTTCAAATCGAAACCATGCCAAATTAACCAGTTGTTTTCACTGAATAAGAAGTGCTTCTCAAAAAAGCCATTAGACCAGCAGTGGAATCAAAACTAGAAATTCAGAGCTGAAGAACTTTTCGACTTCTTTCCAAAACACATCCAGAAAAAAGCTCATATCCTAAAATTTGACTGAATTCAGCAACCAAAGTGATTGTCAAGATCTTGAGACATCAGCAAAGAAAACAAACTGAGAATTGTGCAGTGAAAACATCATTCAAACACCTACTACTCAACAAAACCCATCTAAGAAACCATATAAAAAACCACAAATTAAACAATCCCTAAACAGGAAATATTCAAATCTAGAGATTCCAAACAACATAAAGCATAACAGGTTTAGCACTCATCCACCATAATGTAGAAAAAAAGATGAGAGAAAAATCTCAACTTTGGGGCTTATTATTAAATCAAACCAATCCAGAACCTCAAATCAAGAACTAATCTCAACTTAATCCGCCAAAAACACATAAACCCAATACAATCCATGCTCCCATATCACACACCAGAATTAATTAAAATGTAGAAAAAAAGATGAGAAAAATCACAACTTTAGGGCTTATTAATAAATCAAACCAATTCAGAACCTCAAATCAAGAACTAATCTCAACTTAATCCACCAAAAACACATAAACCCAATACAATCCATGCTCCCATATCACACACCAGAATTAATCAAAATGATAACTTTATTGTGAATTTGGCATCAAATCAAAAGGGTAAAAAACAGGAAAACAAAAAAAAACATACCCTGACAAAAGATCCCTCTTTTATGGTGGAAACCTTTGTACTCAGAGGAGGGGTTGGTATACATGGAAAGAGAAAGGTGGATGCTTTGCTTTGATCTGACACACGCAGTAAATGTTATGCCTTTGTGCTGTGCTTGATCTTATATACTGCTTTGTTTGGGTGTGAATAGTTGATGGATTGGGTTTTCATTTTTTTTTTTTTTTTTTTTTTCTCCCTTTTTTTTTTTCCTCCTTTGTTTTTTTTGTTCTCTAATTAAAGAGAAGGCATGTGAGGTGGGCCTCTTTACTGGGATTCCTAAATTGCCCCTGCTTTTTTTTGTTTTTTTATAAGCTCATAAAAATTTTACTTTTTTTTTTAACGTGTAGATAAAAATTTTCTCTTTTATTTTTTTCTCTTTTATTTATTTATTTTTTTTTGAGAGAGAGAGAGATAGGTAGCGCGGCTAACATTTATTTCGTTAAGAAATAAACATTAGAAATGTGAATCAACTAGGATTCGAACTCGGGTCTCGGATACGTACCAAGTTTTTTTCTTGCGTTAGGGACGGTCGGTTTTTCTATTTCTTTTTCAAGAAGATTTTTTTATTGTTTAATATATATATATATCATATAAGTTAAAATTAAGATTTAGAGAGACAGTTAATTCGATTCGAAGTTTATTTGCCAAATAAATAAATCACTTCACTATATCTCACAACTCCTATTAATCGTTCCTATAGTACAAAGAATCTAATTCAACCACCAAAATCCAATCTATAATCTAAAAATCAAATCCCATCCAACACATTAACAATTAGTAGTACATTCATTCAAAACCAATTCTTTTTTTTAAAAAAAAAACTTAAAACTTAAAAAGAAAAGAGAGCAAGGTAGGGTGAAACTGTAATTTCAAGACAGGTGAGGGGTAACTTTGGCAATGCTGGTGGCGGCGGCTTTCATTCATGGGCTAGAGGTGGGGGAATGGAGTTCATTTAATTTTGGGAAAGTATGCCCTAATGGGCCCTCTTGGTGGGCCCCACAAAATGAGGAGCAATAATCCGGCTCGCTTTCGACTCGAAATGAGCTCGAGATTCGTCGCTTGTTTAACGACCACAGCTCGAAATGAGCTCGAGATCTGTCGCTCGTTTAATAAATGAATAAAAAATGAGCTAAAGTCAGATCGCTCGTGTTCGGTTTGGTACGGCTCAAATATATACATATATTATAAATTTTTACCGGTTGAGCTCCTGTACTTTTAAAAGTACAAGAGCACTTGTCTTTTGTTGGGCAAATGGGTCGACATCTTTGCATCTGGCTAAGTCATGTTCGAAATGACGTGAGCCTGAGTTGGGCCGAGTCATGTTCGAACTTTGAAGTGGCGAGAGGCCAGGTGAGCCGAGTCACAATCGAAACCCGTGAGCACTGTTTCTGTACGCTTTAAGTGAATTTGTTGCATATTTCTAACAGCTCGAGCTTTTGGGATTAATAATTTGGGATTAATGGTTAGCTCCAACGATCCGACAAGTGGTATCAGAGTCGAAGTGGCGTGAGGCCAGGTGGGCCGAGTCACAATCGAGACCCGTGGGTGCTGTTTCTGTACGCTTTAAGTGAATTGGTTGCATATTTCTAACGGCTCGAGCTTTTGGGATTAATGGTTAGCGCCAACGATCCGACAAGTGGTATTAGAGCCAGAGGTCATGGGGTCGATTCCCGCATGCTGCAAAATGTGTCCAGGTGTTGGAGGGTGCATCGTGGCGAGGCGGTGGGCGAGTCACAATCGAGACGTGAGCCAACTTACGTATGCTTTAAGTGAATTGATTGCATATTTCAACTTTTGGGATTAATGGTTAGCGCCAACGATCCGACACTTCTGACTTTTTAACCATCGGATCGTCTCAAGATCTGTGCACTATTAGTAATAGTGTGTCCCATTAAGTCTTCTTTGTTAGTGCTGCATGAATCTTGATACGATTCGATGACTAAAACGTCACAAGCGCCATGGATCTTGATACGATTCGATGACTAAAACATCACAAGCGCATCGAGCTTCTGTGGTTCCTAATGTAAAGAAATTTATATTTTTGTGAATTTAAACTAAAGAATAAAATTCTTTTTTTTTTTTAAAAACTTTTCACTTAATAGTAGGATCGGGGATTTAACTTCTCGTCTGCGAGCTAACTCGTGTTCAATTCGTTAATAAATAAACCGCCCTAAATAAGTGGTCCGAAACACGAGTTTAATTTTTCAACTCTATATTATTATTAATATATCCTATGTATTTTTCACTTAAATATTTTTATTATCTAATTTTAGAAAAAGTTGTTTTGATTTGGTAAAGAATCATTTCACAACAAAAATTTGAATAGTTGTTTCACAATGGCTAAATGGGGGACCAAAATGTAATATGCATAAAGGTTTTGGGAGTAATTGTAAAATAAAAGGTACAGGGACTTTTCCGTAATATTTGGATAGTACAGGGACTATCCCTACAAATTTCTCCTTCTTCGTCGTCATCGTCTCCCTCGTCTCCGAAGAGAGAGAGAGAGAGAGAGAGAGAGAGGGGTTAGGGTTCGAGCTCAAAAATGGAGGTGGAGGTGAGGGTGGTGGGAGGGATCGAGAGCTGCTTCGTCTCCCTTCCACTGCACGTCGTCCGTGCCCTCGAGCAAACCCGCGGCGGAGGCGGCGGAGGAGGTTTCTTACTCCCTCCAGTGCTAGCGCTCGAGCTCCGCTCCCTCTCCTCCGGCGAGAGATGGAGCCTCGCGTGGTCGGGCTCCGCCTCCAGTTCCTCCGCAATCGAGGTGATTAAGTAGTTGCTGGTTCCCCTTTCCGATTGTTTCTGTGCGTAATTGATCGGAAAGAAGGGTTCTTTTTAGGGTTTTTAGGAGCATTTTCTTATTGAGATTGCTCGAAGGCGCCTAATTAGTAGATTTCTTATAAATATGCTGTTTCTGTGTGTTATATTGGCTCTGGTTCCAATTCCTTGGTGATCGTGGTGATTAACTAGTTATTGCTTCTGCGTTCCGCTGTTTCTGTGCTTAATTGATCGAAAAGGCAGAGTTTTTGGATTTCTACGGTTTGCTTGTTGGGTCCTATCTAGGAAGGTGTGAGATCGCCCAAAATCGCTTAAATTAGTAGGATTCCTTATTATTTTGCTGTTTCTGTGGGACATTAATTGTTCATGTTACAATTTCTCAGCTACCGAGGTGATTAACTAGTTATTGCTTCTTCTGTACGGTAGCTATGCGCATAATTCATCCAGAATATGGGGTTTTTTTGGGGGTTTTAGGGTTACTAACTCGTTTGGGGTTTTGATAGGAAGGTGGAAAATTCCTGGGGCGCTTAAGTTGGGTGAATTTGTTCTTTTTCTACTGTGTCTCTGCATAATTTGATGGAAAGATTGGATTTTTAGGCTTCTATCTCTGTGGATCTTCGCTAGAAAGACTTGATTTTGAGTTCCAGGAACTCATTAGGGTTAATCCTTGTTACTGTGCAAAATTGTTTCTATTTTTATGCTTGCAGGTTTGTTTTCTTTCTCGTCAGTTGATTTTTTTTTTTTTCGTACTTCTCTTATGGTCAAGTGTTGCTCATAATTTTATGATTTGCAGGTAGATCAGAAGTTTGCAGAATGTCTTTCGTTACCCGATCGCACAATAGTTCAGTTAAAAGTAGCTTCTGCTTTCCCAAAAGCCGAATTTGTAACCATAGAGCCCAGTAGTGAAGATGACTGGGAAATATTGGAGCTTAACTCAGAGTTGGCTGAGGAGGTCATTTTGAAACAGGTCCGAAATTCTGGGTTGTTATTTCTCTCTTCTATTTAACATTTATTTTGATATGTAAGCTTAATGTTTTTATGATGAACATGAACGATGATGCCATTTTGTATGTCCGTTCTCCTTTTGTCTTTGCTATTCACTATATATATTTTCTTAGTTAACTTGAAGATCTATTTTGTTGTTAGGTTGGTCTTGTCTACGAGGGTATGAAATTCCCGTTGTGGTTGCATGGGCATATTGTTGTGGAATTTCTTGTTGTTTCATCTCATCCTAAGAAGTCAGTAGGTGAGACAAAAATTAAATCATGTAATCTTCCGTCTCTTCTTTCTGTGCATTTCTAGTTATGCTCTCTAAAACTTTCTTTCCTCGTTAGTTCAACTTGTCCCAGGAACGGAAGTCGCCGTTGCACCGAAAAAGCGTAAAGTAAAAGCCGAGCAGTATCAGAACGGCCAAAATGGAAGCTCGGGAAAGGAACAGGTTGCAGGAAAAGCACTTCTACGTGTTCAAGAAGCAGAGAGGAGACATGTGCATACTTTTGAATTTAAAGGCGCCGAGTTGGGTGTTTCACTTACATCAGTCGTTTTCACACATCCAGAAACAGCTAAAAAGCTCTCCTTTGATAATCTTCAGTTGGTTACAATCTTCCCTAAATTAGTACCAAAGGAGAGTGCTCAGAACCAAAAAGATATTGCCCTAAAGAAAGGTTCCAAAGAGAATAAAGAGGTGTTGTTGCCTAGTAAAGAAACAACTACAAATTTAATTGTTCGTATACTACTTTTGGACTCGGTAGCTAAAGGACATGTTATGCTTCCTCAGTGTCTTCGCCATTTGATAAGAGCAGGTTTACACTCATGTAAGTGTGCAATGACAAAATTTTCCTATTTCCTCAGTTATAACATTTCTGCATTTATCACTTGTACCCTAGAAACTAGAATTTTCAATTATACCCTTCAAAATCTCAACGTACATACCCCTCAAAAGCCAAATTAATTCTTACACTGATGTCCCCTTCGTAAAGGGATTTCTTCAACTCAAAGGTAACTTTCCTGATGAATTGGTCGACTCCCCTGAATAAGATAAGCTTGTATTTATAAGAAGCTGCAATTTTGGGGGGCATATAAAGAAATTCTGATTTTAAGGGTTATAATACAAATTATTTTATAAAAGGCGTTCTCTGCGATTTTGTATAATCATCTGACCTGCATTTGCATTGTTTTGCTCACATTGTGTACTTTCATACTGAGTAGGCTACTTTTCTTCTCAGGGGTGTATGTGAAAAGATACTGCCTTAATTCAAGGAAGGAAGTTCCGTATATGACTCTCTCTCCCTGTCGGTTTAAGATGATTGGGAAGAAGAAGAAGAAGGCTACTGATGATGATGAAATAGATATTAATGACAGGGACTCAGACAATAACTTTTTCTTGAAAGAGAGTACTCTTTCGAAGGAAATTCTTGTAGATGGAGATAAAGGGGGTGATTTTAAATCTCAGTTGAAATTTGAGAAGAAGTTTCTTATCAAGTCATGGCTCATTGGACAAATCAAAGCTATTTCTTCCCAAATTGGTCAAACACCTCTAACTTCTGTGGTTTTACCAAATCAAAATTTGCTTCACTTCGAAGTGATTGATAAAAGATTGGGAAACAAAACAAAGGACAAATCTGCAGTTGAGCTCACTTATCTGTTGAGCGTTTCTTTTGATAAGTCTAATAATAGTGATTCAAATGGTTGTTTCGAGCTCTTGCCAAATGGCGACGTCAGTGATCTAAGTAATTTGGATTCGTCTCTTGGAAATTTAGAATTTGGTGAAGCTGTTACTCTTGACTCAGCCTCAGAAAGTAGTTTCAGCGGAAGCTTTGAACTAACTCCATCTTCTTTGAGCTGGATGAAGAAGGCTATTTCAGATGTCACAAACAGTAGGGTCTAACTCTTTTGTTTCTCTTCCATTCAATCATGTTGATTTTATTTATTTATTTATTTTTTTTGTAACCATGTTGAGTTTTTCTGTAGTCTTCTTCTTTTCTTAATATTATCAGCTTTGTGAATTTATGCAAGTTGTGCAGGGTTATTTGTTCTTCTGTCTCCGTCATCTTGGAAGTTATTAAAAAGCTTTGATTGTCCTCTTCCAGGGCATGTTCTTATTTATGGGCCTCCGGTAGGTGGCTATATCTTTTATATTTGCCCTTTTAATTTGAACATCTACCATTTTAAAAATATTTGGCTCGAGTTGGAAAGGTAAACAAAATGGAAAGAAAAGAAACTATTCATTGTTGAGACATCCAAATAGAAGTGGTAACCATAAAAATGATGTAGGGAATAATATAGTAATTTTTACTTTCAACCTCAGAATTGGTGTTTTCAATCTCTAATTCTCTATCCAGTAATCTCAAACAAGTTTTCCTTCTAATTAATTTCTTCTCCATGCAGGGTTCTGGAAAAACTACATTGACCAAAGCTGCCGCAAAATATCTCGAGGAACACGAAGAAATCTTGGCACACATGTAAAACATTCAACAATTTTTTACATTTTTATGCCCCAGATCATTTAACTTCTTAATTTTGCTATGACAAAACAAATTTCTCTAGTTTTGAGGTCTCTCTTCATATATACTTTGTAGCTTAAAAATTGCATGAATATATATTTTGTTTAGTACTGAGTGAAAAAGTATTTCACTTGCTTCTCTTGCAGTGTTCATATAAGCTGTTCAAAACTTGCTCTTGAGAAAAGCCAGACGATTCGACAAGCAATTGCAGACTACATATCTGAGGCTCTAAGTCGCTCACCTTCAGTTATAATTTTTGATGATCTCGACAATATAATTTCATTTTCTTCGGATTCAGACGGATCCCAGCCATCGAATTCTACCACTGCTTTGGTGAAATATTTGACTGATTTGATGGATGAATACAGGGTGTGTTTGCTATTATGCATGTAGCGACCTTATTTTCTATATGTTTGGATTTCCTACCTATCCATCCCTGCTTAATCATCTAATTCTATTCACGACCCAACTCATGCATTTTCATTGAAATGGTTCTCAAAAATTGCCCTTCTGAGTTGGTAATCCTCCAAGTTGGTTTTGTGTTAGAAAAGGGTAACTTATAGTGGGTCATTTTGTCAAGTACAAGGGCATGTATATAAAGAAATAAATTTTTTTAAGGCAAAAAACATGAAAATCCAACTTTTGTAGCATAAAAATATTCATGTAAAATCTCATTATGTTATTGCTAAACATCATAAATTTCTATTATTCCTCAACATCTATATTTCATTTTTCTATTATTGCTCAACATCTTATTTACTTTTCCTCATTAGGAGAAAAGCTGGAAGTCATGCGGATATGGCCCTATCGCATTTGTGGCTTCAGTGCAGTCTCTTGGGAACCTTCCTCAGGCTTTGACATCTTCAGGTTCTTAATTTTCCATAGAGCTTGTTTATCTTTGCTGGTGTTTCTACCTGTTGTTTGAGTAGAGCTGGCACTTGTAGCTTTTTGTAAAAATCCTTTATCAACCACATTTTTGTAGCAAAAGTGGAAGGTTCAAATTGGAGTTTACGCTTTTGGCGTTCAGAAGCTCATTTTAGCTCTTAGCCACAGAAAAAGCCTTAAAATTTTGTTTGCGCAGCATGTCACTGTTGCTTTAAGAAGTCACCTAGTAGTTTGAATTGCTTACCTGTCAGTTTTTTTTTTTCTTTTTTTTTTCCTGTTTTTATCTTTTATGGGTTCACAGGGAGATTTGATTTTCATGTTCAACTTTCTGCTCCTGCTGTCCCTGAACGTGGAGCAATATTGAAGCATGAAGTTGAAAAGCGTGCTTTGCAGTGTTCTGATGATTTTCTTACTGAAATTGCTTCCAAATGTGATGGATACGATGCATATGATTTGGTATTCTTCTCCATAAATAAGTATCCATGATTTTCTTTTTGAAAAAGAAACTGTCTTATTGGCTTTTAAAATTATCTATTTATGTACATCCCAACGAAATCTGAACTATGAACTTCAACAATGTGATTTCTTACATTATACATCCAAGATGCTTCTCTTTACGCAAACCCCACTTAAAACTGTATCATCTTCCTTTGAATTAAATGATGCTACGACATAATTTACTAGCTACTTGTGTATGAAATTGCACTTACGTAACGTATATATGAAAATTCAGATATTACGGGAATGCAGATGTAATTTGATGGTATTGCAGGGGAATATCTGAAACGACAGTACTAGGTTTATTTTCCAGCTTTGGTGGTTGATATATTTTGGTTGTAATTTCCAGGAAATTTTGGTCGATAGGGCTGTGCATGCTGCTACTAGTCGATTTTTGTCATCTTCTGGTGATGTCTATACAGGAGACAGAAAACCTGCATTAGAGAGGGAAGATTTTGTAAAAGCCATGCATAATTTCGTTCCAGTTGCCATGCGGGGTCTCACGAAAATATCTCCGGAAAGTGGACGCGGTGGATGGGAGGATGTTGGTGGGCTTAATGCCACACGCAGCGCCATTCAAGAGGTGCATATTGTATAAAATATGCAACTTTCATCCCTGAACTTGCATCCCTGCACTTGCAACCCTATTTTTTTTTTTTTTTCCTTAAGCACTTTAGTCCCTGAACTTTCACATATGTTGCTCTTCCATCCCTGATTGGGGGAGGGGGGGAATCGAAGTTTTCCTTGAAATTACTGCTTTACCCTTCAATAAATGTTATTGTTTGAATAAGGATGAAAATATTATTTTATATGTAAAAGGTCACATGTTGTCCACCTATTTAGCAGTCGGATGGAATTGCAATTTATGTGAAAGTTTAGGGACTGTGTTAAAGTGCGAAGTATAGGGCCCAAGTTGCAATATCGCGATAGTTCAAGGACTATCCATTTACCCGTGCAAATGTTTCTTTTTCTTCAATTATATATTGCTTATTTTGTTCTATTCTTCTATACTTTATTCGATTTGTCTAAATGATTTTCTTTCAATTTTTCTTTTTAATTGCAGATAATAGAAGTACCCTCAAAGTTCCCTAGTATTTTTGCTCAATCTACTCTTAGATTGAGATCAAATGTTCTTTTATATGGACCTCCTGGCTGCGGGAAAACACACATAGTAGGGGCAGCAGCTGCAGCTTCTTCTCTTAGATTTATTTCAGTTAAGGGGCCTGAGCTTCTGAACAAGTACATCGGTGCTTCTGAGCAGGCTGTAAGTCAACTAATTATCCCTTTATTAAAATAGCTCATCTAGATAGTTGTGTCCAAATATATTAGAAACACAAAGCTTATTTGCCAAAGATCATATTAAAAACCAGAAATCTTATATCAATTTTGGTAAAATTGTAAGCTGTTTAGGCTAAGTTTTCAATCATTTATAACATTTTGAATCCTTTCCCCCGAAATTCAATCAGTTTAATGTTGGATCACCCCATTCCAATCCTTTCGTTACCCTTCAGTGAAATTTGATCTATATCTGTTATTCTTAAGACCATTATCTGTGTACTTAAGTAGGGCCGATCAATTTCTGTACAATTTGGCCTAATAACCATTGCTTAAAAATGTTTGGTCTGTAATTTGGCATCTCCACTAGAGCTAAGTTGAAAATTAAACTAAAATTTTTAATATTTTCAACCGTAACTCCAGGTTCGAGATCTGTTTTCAAAAGCAGTTGCTGCAGCACCTTGCCTTCTTTTCTTTGATGAATTTGACTCTATCGCACCAAAAAGAGGGCATGACAATACGGGAGTTACCGATCGCGTTGTCAATCAGGTAAATCACTCAGTTTATTTGGGGTCCGTTTGGCTTGGCTCGAGCTTTGATGAAAATATGTTGTTTGAGTAGAGCTGTTTGAAGAATTCGCTAACAACTTCTCTCTCAGATAGAAGCAAAAGCTTCAAAATGGATCTTTTAACATTGGGGTTCAAACTTTTTGTTAGCAAAGCGTTTAATATTTGGAAGCTTCTGCTTTCTAGGGCAGGGCTACGAAAAGCTAGGCCAAACAGACGCCAGATGTTCTTTGAAATTAGAGTATTTCTCATATCTCAAATGGTTGTCTTTGTGGCCACTCATTGCTGGAACCTGTTATTATGCTTAATCTGCAGCTGCTAACTGAATTAGATGGTGTGGAAACCTTGACAGGAGTGTTTGTATTTGCTGCTACTAGGTAAGTCCTTTTTGAAACACTATTATTCTTATGTCAGGATATAAATTATTCATATTTTAAATCTATAAAACATGTGAAAATTTGTCCTTATTTTCTTCAAGGTACTTAAGATTTATATTTTATGTACAAATGCAGTTATGTGCTTTCTTAAGTAGCCTTGAAATTTACAACTTATACTATCAGTTTGCGGTTATAATTTCTTTTTGTATGTATTTGCTATTTTTCTTGTAATGATTGATTAATTAGACTCTGTACTGTAAACCAGTCGTCCAGATCTTCTTGATGCCGCACTCCTGCGACCTGGAAGGTTTGATCGTCTTCTATTTTGCGATTTCCCTAAGTGGCATGAACGGCTGGATATTCTTACCGTTCTTTCGAAAAAGGTTTTTAACCTCTTTCTTTTACTTTCATTATGATTCTTATTTTACTTCACTTTTGGTATTTCTTTGGCACTTTCTATATTTTTTTTCTAATTTGATACTTACGACCTCTTGGGCTAATTACCGATTTAGTCCGTGAAGTTTGACCTGGATTTCAATTTTATTTTTGAAGTTTCTCTTAGTACCTAAAGTTCAGTCTGATTTCGATTTCATCCTTGAGAGGATAAATTTTGGTGTAGTCCAAAAATGCTGCTGGGTTATTTCCAACAGTAGAGTAGAAGTTATGCAAGAAAATCCATCGGGAACTAAATTGTGACAATTGGAACTCTTCAAGGAATGGAAAACAAAAAACTAATAATTATTCCAGTTCCTTTCTTCTTTTTCACGCTATATTTTCCTTCTTTAGAAAGGGAAATGATTCTCATATTGTAATCGGGTTTTCCCCAGCTTCCTTTGGCGAGTGATGCGAGTCTTGCAGAAATAACTTCTATGACCGAAGGATTCAGCGGTGCTGATCTCCAAGCACTTTTGTCAGATGCACAGCTTGCGGCAGTTCATGAGCTTTTGGAAAGTAGAGAGAATGACAAGCAGGTGAAAGCTCCTATAATCAGGAATGAGCTTCTCAGGTCGGTTGCTTCGAAAGCTCGGCCTTCAGTCTCGGAAGCCGAAAAGAGTAGACTTTACGAGATTTACAGCCAATTTTCCGAGGCGAAGAAGTCAGTTTCTGCTCAGGTATATACCCAAAACTCCATCTAAAGGACACAGATGCTGTAAAAAGAAAAGAAAAATATTTTTGCCTCCTTTATGAAGTTTTTACAGCCTTGTGCAACCGCCGATGTGGCAGTCGAGTATCGGCTCTTTTGGTGATCATACCTACCATCTAGCTCGGAAATTTGCGCTGATGTGATCCCTTTACATCAGCACAGTTGCAGAAAGATGTAGAAACTGTTAGTGGGCATAGCGTAACTCTTCTGCAAATGTGCTTTTGAGTGGAGCTGTTTATGCTTCGCACTTCTGCCAAAAGCTCGAAGATATTTCGTGCATCGAGTACCTGGCTTCCGCTTATGGCATGTTAGCAATTGATGATCCATATTCCCTTCAATTCATTCATAATATTATTTCTCCCTGCAGGTGAGGGACAAAAAGGGCAAAAGGGCAACTTTAGCATGACCTCCTTCCCCAAACAGAATTATGCATTATACCATGAGCCCCAAATGAAAGACCTTTTCCGAAGGTAATCACTATTTGCTCAAGCGATTATCCGCGACCGTTGACATTTATAAACACCATACTGATGCTTTTTTAGATCCATTATTTGGGCTTAACCCCCAAGGGTTCAAGTATGTTTCTAATCTGAGGAGCTCAAGTCAAGCCCTTTGTCGAGGAAGCTCGGAATGAGCTGCATCTATTCATCAAAACATCGGTCCCTTCCTATGACTCGAGGGGAAAGTACGCAAGTACGCAAGTTTGGAATAGATTTCTTGGACTCGGAAGCAATTCCCGTCTCATATAGATATTGTAAATTATTCTTTTTCCTCCTTTTTGATGCACGAGCGACACATACAAGTAGAGCTTCTAATCGATCCCCACTGCAAAAAATCGTCCGTCTAGGATGCTGATTAGTGTTAGGAATCCAACAATCAGGGGGGAGGGAATACAGAGTAGAAGATCAGAACTCACAGAAAAAAACATCTCAGCAGATCCTTCTCTTTTTTTTTTCAATAATTTTTTGGAATAAAGGGGCAATGTTGTTAATAATGGTGGTGGAGATGCTTTCCATGTATCCTCTGAACTACAGAAAACAATAATGTTTGGATCATCTTTTCACTCATATTGTAGTCAATTTAGGGTTCTTTTGCACATTCTTTTTTCATATCAAGAACTGCTCTATACTATGGCAACAGTAAGTGCCTCATTTCTTTTCTGTTTTCATTCAGTTTGTAGCATTTGCTCAAATTTAAGTTCTTATACAAGGCAAGGGAGTGAACAAGCTACATGGTGTGGTTTTATATATTATATAAGTTTGCCTTTGTCCTTGTGCTTTTAACTTATCTCAGTGGTTGAAGCAAACCTTTTGTTAAGTTTTTTTTTTTTTTTTTTTTTCCCTCCAAAGTAAATGAATAAGTTCGCACAAACAGTGCTGTTCGATGAAGTGTTGTTGATTCTCGATACATATATTTTTTTCGGCAATCTTTCTATATAAGCTTCGAATTGGATCTTCTGCTTTTGGATCTTAAATTTATATTATCATGTTCCACAAAAGTAGGTCTGAACTTTTCCGAAACTTTCAGCCGCTCTGTTATAATAAATACTGCTGGGAGTAAAAGCAAAAGCGTGTCCGGTCAGGTGAGCTCTCTCTCCATGAGTTTCTATTACGAGCAGCATATGATAGCTTTCGTAGCGGTATACTGATTAGTTGTTTCTAATCTCATTTCATTTCAGTTTCCGACCACAGCAAAAGGCCTGCGAACTTCTTACTTGCCGAATGGACGAGAGTCGTCGTCAGTCAGTCAGCGCTGACGGCTCTCAGTCATTGGAATAGCTAGGGTGCAGACAGCATGCTGTGTGATCAAGCAAGACTTGCCAGTCCAGATGTGATGGTCTACTCCAGCAGAAGAGTCTTACCTGCAGTGATACACTTACATGGGGGGTTAGCCAACACTAACTTTGTGTCTCACATATTCCAATCTGAATCATTTCTTCCTCACAGTGGTGAATAGATTAGAAATGGCCACCTGCTGCTGCTATGCTCCACCTCTCTTGCTCCTCTTCTTCATTGTCCTCTAGGGGTGGAAACGAGCCGAGCTCGAGCGAGCTTACCTCAGCTCAAGCTTGGCTTGAAATTAATTTCGAGCCTAAATTTAGGCTCAAGCTCGGCTTGAAATTAATTCGAGCCGAGCTCGAGCGAGCCTAACTTCGAGTCGAGCCGAGCTCGAGCCCTAAACGAGCCGCTTGAAATTTTTAACATCGTGCAATCTATAATTTAATTTTTATAAAACATTATCTCAAATTTGATACAAAAAATATCTAATAGTTCAACATATAAAATGAATGCATAAAATAAGATATTATAATATTATAAAAATTAGAAAAAATAATTAAGAGCAAGTGAAAAAAAAAGAGAGAGAGCAATTAGAGTAGAATTTTCGATTTAATTTTGTGGGCCCAATAATCTAAATTCTATATAGATATAATTAAAATACATAATATATATTATTTTATATAATTAAAGTATATATTATATATATAATTATATATAGAGAGAGTTAATTTGCTATATTGTTTTGAGTATAGATCCATTTATACTCATCGTTTCGATCGTTGGATTTATTCTTTTAACTATTTCAATCCTAGGGGACAACTATCATCCTAATCGCACATCCAACGACTGAAAATTTATAAGTATAAAAAGATCTATACTTATAAGAGTATAGTAGCCCTATACTATATTATAATATTATACATATATTTAAACTACTATATTATATTAATAGTGCAAATGGCTTGCTATTAGGTTTTCGGCCCTTGTATGAAGGGATGGGCGGTCAGGATGATGGTAGCCCCCTATGGTTGATGGGTGGCTAGTTGAATAGTGTGATCTAACAAATGAAATTGGCCAAAGGGGTAGATCTAACGGAAGAAACTCGAGAATACCAAATGCTTGGTACTATTGGTAGTATAGTAGCTGAACTCTATATATATATAGGTAAATTTAACGATAGAAAACTCGATTGCACAAAATGCTCAGTACTATCAATAGTATAGATAGTATAGTAGCCGGAATATATAGAGAGAGAGAGAGTCTGGCTACTATATTATCGATAGTATAAAATACTTAGTGTTATCGAATTTTGTACCGTTAAATCTAACCCTCTGACCATTTTCACCCATTAGATTATACTATTCAACTAATCTCCCACTCAATTCTAGAGAATCACTATCATCCTAACTACACATCTCATCATCCAATGACTGAAAATCTAACAGCAAGTGGTTGGTACTATTAATGATATTGTAGACTATATATATATATTCGAGCTTTCGAGCTTTTCGAGCCTAATTCGAACGAGCCTAGTAATACTCAAGCTCGGCTTGAAATTAATTTCGAGCCGAGATTTAGGCTCAAGCTCAGCTTGGAATTAATTCGAGCCGAGCTCGAGCGAGCCAAATATCGAGCCGAACGCGAGTCGAACACGAGCCGGCTCGCTCGTTTGCCAGCCCTATTGTCCTCCTCAACCTCCCTCCCTTTCTCTCCGCTGCTCCGGAGATCAGCGGAGCAGCTCTCCGCGCGGATTTGCCTCTCAACAGTTGCGATCCGTGTGCGGCAGAACATGCAGACAACTGGACCATAGCGCCGGAGCCAGAACTTCACAGGGCACTCCACCGAACAACAGAGATTCGCAAATCGTTTACTACTAAACCTTATATATGCTTACGATATGCCTGGTCTTACCGCCATGGCTACTATACTATTATGAGTATTAGAGTCATACTACTCATAAGTTGTTTTCGATGATGGAGCTTTCAAATCGACGATCCACTCCGTTAAATATGATCTAGAGTATTTGAAACTTTTAGAAAATAAATTTCCTAAATTTTCGAAATCATAATAAAGTCCATCAAACGGGCATAAAATGAACGGTAAAAAACGAACGATGTCCTAAAAAAGGATGATCGGATCCTTCAATTCAAGATTGGAGTTATTGATCTTTATTTATGTAGTGAATAGAATTTTCTATCAAAAATTCAACAAATTTCAATTCTTTTACACCGTTAAACTAGCAATTATCCCATACCGGCCATTAAAAATTGTCAAATTTGTAACCTCTTGATCGGAAGGTAAATAATGTCGAAAAATTATAAAATTTGATTTCTAGAAGTTTTAAATGCTGTAAATAACGTTTAACGGTATGGATCGTCGATTCGGAAGCTCTATTATCGAAAACGACTTATGAGTACGAGGACGATCGTACTCATAATAGTATAGTAGCCGGACCCCTGGTCTTACATAGAGTTTGCCTTCTATACCGTAAACCGTAAACTTTTAGGCTATGTCTGAATGATTCGATAAAATATCTATCAATAACTTATTCGGTACGAAGAGATTCTCGTGCAATTAAAAGTTAGGAGTTTGATTTGTACTTGTCGAGAAGTCCCGGTGTCTGTGATTTGATAGGATAGTATATTCATCATTCATCTTTAAAGCATTGTTAACCAAGGATTTAAGTGTCGTGACACGGGGTCGTGCTGAAAACTTGTCGGCACGGTACGGCACAGTGCGTGCTGATTTAAATTTGAGTAAAACAAAAATATGCAATATTTTAATTGATTTGTGTAATAAATGAGGCAATAAATGGCATAAAAAATATTTGGTTTTTTCTATTAGTTTGGTTGTCATTGTACTCAAAAACATTTTTTTTTTTTAAGAGAGAGATCACATCCTGAGATATGGTATTCTAAAATTAATAAGCCAAAAAAAAAAACAAGTTAAATAAAATAGATAGAGAAAGAGAGAAGCAATATGTTATTTGTTATTCAGATAAATATTTTCTTTTCCCTTTCAAAATTTAATATGTACCTTATTTATAACGATCTGGCCCACAATAATAACTCGTCGGCCTCAAACTATCAGTCCAAAATGTTTAAATTTAGTTATTATACAAACTGTTCAAATCTAGACTACAGATAAGAGGCGGCTCTTACCAAACTTGTTAGTATAATACTTTGCGAGTTGAACTAGAATACTACCAACAGCAAACCGGTACTTTTGCCACCCATTTGTTTTCGATGATGGAGCCTCCAAATTGATGATCGGCATCGTTGAATATGATCTATACCATTTGAAGTATTTAGAAATCAAATTTTATACATTTTCGATATTGTTCTCTAATCCATCAATTGGACATAAAAACGAACGGCTGAAAATGAATATTCTTAAAAAAAAATGATGATAGAGGTCTTGTAATCAAGATCAAGAGTTTAGATCTTGTTTTAAATAGTTTAAAGAATTTTCGAACAAAAATTCAATTGATTTGGATATTTTTACGCCGTTAAACGAGAAAACGCCTCATATCGACCATTAAAATTACAAATTTTGAAACCCTTTGATCATCAGGAAAATGATATCGAAAAGATTTGAAATTTAATTTCTAAATACTTCAAATGGTATAGATCATGTTCAACGGTGCCGATCGTCGATCTGGAGGCTCCATCATCGAAAATAAATGGGTGGCAAAAGTGCCGGATTTGCTATCGATAACATTCTAGCTCAACTCAATACTTTGCCCCACATAGCATTTAGCTCTCACATTTTTGGCTAATATCAGACTCTGTTACCACTTACTAATGAGGTTTGGGGTTTGGAAGGATATTTTGTGAATAGAAGGATAAGTTTGAAAATTTTTTATTAGTATTGAGGATTGTATAAGCAAAAACCCTTTTTTTAATAATTAAGATAAATTTATCCATAATATTGCAGGGGAAGCTCATGCAGAAGAAAAGGCCAAGGCACTCAAAAAAATCTTAATCTTAGTAGGTAAATGTTCAAACACAACTTGTTTGTTCATAATTATTCTATGTGAAATATAAAATGCAATAAGAATATTTAGCTATTCTATAGAATTTTACTTTGAAATTTAAAACATAAGAAGACTCTTTTAAGTTTCTATAAGATTTTAAATTGAAATTCAAAATATAACAAGAACTCAGGGGATGTTTGGTTTTTCGAAAAAGTATGAAAATTTTGTTTCTGAAATTTAAACAGTATATGGAGAATTCTCTTTATTTTTTCTAGAAAAACTTCAAATACCACCACCCTTGCGGTTTCACACTTTCTCACTATAGCATCCTATAATTTAAAGTGTATTAATTTAGTGTCATGTGGTTTCATCTTTATTTTTTTATTATCGATTTCACTAATTTTTTTCGTTAAATCAGCGGCAAAGTTAAAACTAAAGAGTACTAAAGTGAATATTTGATAAATTTAGGTTGGGTATCTGAAGTTTTTTTTGTATATAATTTAACGAAATATTAACGAAAAAGCTGACGAGAAGATAAAAATGAAACCACAGGATCCTAACTTGATACACTTTAAACTATATGGTACTAAAGTAAGAAAGTATAAAATCACATGAGTGGTATTTAAAGTTTACCCTATTTTTTATATTTTTTTTGTTTTTTAAGGTGGAATTGGATCCTTGCTGTTTGTTGTGAGCCTTGTGCTCTTGCTCTCCTATTTCTGCTTCACTGGGAAGATCAGCAGCACTTTGGCCTTCTGTGGAAAGAAAAGGAAAAAAACCAAGTCCAGAAGCACAGATGATAACAATAACAATAACAATAATAATAACAAGTTAGAAGCCTTTCTGGAGAAGTTTGGCTCCCTGGCCCCTGCAAGATACACCTACCTTGATGTGGTAAAGATGACTTGCTCCTTCAGCCGCAAACTCGGCGAGGGCGGCTGCGGGGCGGCGTGTTCGAGGGCAGGCTCGACGACGGCCGCCCGGTCGCGGTGAAGGTGTTGAAACGCGCGAAGGGCTCCGGAAAGGAGTTCTTCGACGAAGTCATCAGCATCGGCTGCACTTACCACGTCAACATCGTCGGCCTGCTCGGCTTCTGCCTGGAAGGTTCTAGAAGAGTCCTCGTCTACGAGTTCATGCCTAACGGCTCGCTCGAGAAGTTCATACACAACCGTAACAAGAACACGTCGGCGACGGCGACGGTGTTTGATTGGGCCAAGTTGTTGGATATCGCGACCGGCATTGCTCGGGGGTTAGAGTATCTGCACCACGGGTGCAACATCGGCATTCTGCACTTCGACATCAAGCCCCACAACGTCCTGCTGGACGGAGACTACACTCCGAAGATCTCCGACTTCGGTCTGGCCAAAATCTGCCGATCGGCAGAAGGCATCATATCGATGCTGGGGGCCAGGGGGACCGACCGCAGGTTACATAGCCCCCGAGGTCTTCTCCCGGAGCTACGGGGCCGTGTCGAGTAAGTCCGACGTCTACAGCTACGGAATGGTGGTGCTGGAGATGGTCGGAGGGAGGAGGAACGTTGAGGCGCGCGTCGAGAACACGAGCGAGCTCTACTTCCCGTACTGGATATACAAGCACGTCGAGTCGGACGGCGGCTTTTGAAGCTGCTTCGCGTCGCGAGGGAGGGCGAGGAGGAGACCGCGAGGAGGATGCTTCTGGTCGGCTTGTGGTGCATTCAGACGAGGCCGGCCGACCGGCCGTCGATGGGTCGGGTTGTGGATATGCTGGAGGGCAGGATTTCAAACCTGGAGATGCCGCCTATGCCAGTGCTGTCTTCCCCCTTCGAGGTCACTGAAACAGTCTCTCTCACAACAGTCCGGTGAGATTGTCTCAGTTCTCACTCTCTGACCATCATGTTTGGCTGCTGCTGCTGCTTCTGATTCTAGAATTCTCAGGAACTGAAACTCAAAATTCTGTTTTTTTTCCTTTTGAAATCATCAGTTTAACGGAGATCGCGACTCATTCCGAATAATTTCGGCCAAAAAGAGTTACGACGAAAACATACAGAAATATGCTATTGAACGTAACCGACGCATTCTGCCCACAATCCCAAGCCCGAGAACCCTAGATATTAAAAATAAATTAAAAAACAAATCCATAGTTTACAAGGAGAGAAATCTATTGCCCACAATACCTTTTTATTTGTCAATTTATTTGCATAAAAATTCAACAAACAAAAATTATTCGCTCCATCGTTCCTGCTTCATACACTGTAAGTTTGGATCCTATGTACAATCAAAAATTGCCTCCTAAACCCTAATTTTTGCTGGAGTTTGCTGCCGATATCTCATTGCATGTCAAATACCTCGGCGGGCTCAAAACAGCAATTTTAAGCCCCGGGTGTTCGGACTTTTACTACTTTTCTACTACCAATTCCTTCAATCCGCATCGTAACTGATTCGAATATGATATGCGGCGACTTTTACAATGCAAGAAACCCCCCTACGAATATATACTCCGTAGGCGACGGGTGTTTTGCTGCATGTTCTTTTATGCACCAACTCTTTTTTTATCATGAAACTGCGAAAAGTTGCGGATAGCCCTCGAGTTCCTTAGTCCGTGCCGAAATAGCATTCGTAAATCGACAACCGATCGAACGCATCGAAATCCGCCTTCAACTCAACGAACTGGCTCCCGAGCTGCGCGCAGTTAGCATGCGGCCACTTGCAACCTTCTCGCGTCCTGAATGGGCACAGCGACTCGCAAACCCGGCTTATCGTCGGATCATCCGAGATCGGGCTATCCTCAATAGCTGATATCGTTATCGAGAAATCGTCCTTTTCATCGAGCTGCTGACGAGAAGCGACGGAATCTCTTCGGAAAGAATGCGATAGGTTTTCCCTTTTATCAAGTAGTGCGTTCACTTGGTCGATCGGATTCTCACCGTTGTTTGAGACATGGACTTTGCACCCGAGCGATTGAAGCGCCCTTCTAATGGCGAGGCTCTCCCTGCAGGCTCTTTTAGCGACGGCTAGGGCGGAATACCTGGCCTGTTTTTCCTTTTGTAGTTCTGCATTTAATGAGCTCATTTTTACTTTTAGATCTTGGGCCCTCGATTCCGCCATCTCCTTTGCCTGCAGATTCATCGCAATAATAATGAAAATTGCATTGTGCAAAAGTACATCCAAGTAATTGAAATTTTAATAATGCTAGTGATGCTCTTTTTTTATGCGACCGAGTAAAAGGCTGGTTACAACTTCAATTTCGCCCTCGTAGATTCGATTTAAGATTGCCGCAGTTTATTTCACCCGACAGCAAAGTCCTTTCATCTATCGTCTGACGAAAGGCGCACCACTGCCACTGTTTTGTTAGAGTTGAAATTGGGATAAAACTTGTGGGGATTAAAATTTGTTACTCGGATAAAGTTGAAAAACCAGGGTCCAACTTTAGGGGCTAAATTGTTCTAAGTGAAACTTTGAGGGCGAAGTTGAAATCAAAACCAAACTTTAGTGGCTAAATTGTAATTAAACCAGCAATTGATGCTAACCTCTAATTAACCAGCTTCGTGCACAAGTTGAAGAATGAAAGTTTTAGAAATAAAGAGAGAAAAGTACCTTCGCCAACTCAGAATAGTTTTTGGACAAGGCGCGCCACTGAGATTCAAGCTCCCCGCCTTGCGATTCTTCAGGGCACGACCACCTGAGATGGAACTCGGGCCAGATTGTGGGGGCCAGGGCCGCAGCAGGCGGTCGTAGCGAACCGGCATGCTTTGCTGGGTCGTAAAATATGTTGAAATGCACATGGGAGCTTCCCCCAGAAGCACGCAGATCGGCTAAGTACATCCATAAGCACCCGCAAACATCCGCAATACCGATCTGTTGTCTCTCCTTCTCACTGAGAAATCCAAAAAGGCATGTTGGTAATTCTATGAATTGATATTCTGGAAATCGGAAGGAAATATATACACACACACACATATATATGCGTGCGCGCGCGTGTGTGTATAAACAAAACAAGGCTTCTGCCACTGTCAATACTGCTAATGCAACAAAATGGAAAGAATAGGTACAATGGACAATATCAGAGAGAGATCCTGATCTTAGATGGACATAATAAAACCCGATGTCAGCATAGCGCGCTAGCATAACAAATAACCAAAGAATTATTCGACATTCCATCATCTGAGTTCAAAGATATATCAGCAGAGGAGGATGCACCCATCTGATCTTTACTGGAATATTAGGACTTCAGATTATGTCAAACTCAAAAGGCGTAGCAATATAAGCATAAATTAATGTTTTCAGTACCTGTTGCATAGGAAGTTTCCGAAGCGGCAAGACAATACACAATCCAGAAAATCAACCAGAAACGTCTGCATTCGCAAAGTGAATAGATATTGAGCTCAAGGACCAGCAAGACAGTCAAAATAAGGGTCCTGTTTCGGCATGGCTAGAGCTTCTGCAGCAGGAAGAAAGCTGCCCAAAGAAACACCGGCAGCTTTTCTGCAACATAAGCAAAAGGAGAAGCTCTAATTTGGAGCTCCTACTTTGGGATAATATAGCATTCTGGCTACAGCAAAAGTTCCAAACATTTTATTTGCTCCTTGGAGTAGAAATATTGCTCAAAAGCCAAACCAAGCACATGCCACAAGTTTATGGAGGAGCAGGATACTCACAGAAGAGAACTCGAATGCACAGGGGTACAAGCGTAGCAGCTGCGCAACACAATCCACCCACTGAAGAAAGAGAGGCATAATAAGAAATAAATCCAAATAGAATAGTAAAAGAAGTGCACAATCCAGTTAAAAAGAAAATATGAAAATAAGCTACATGGACTGCAACAGGGCGGTCACAAGAAATCAAAGCGAGGAAAAAAAAAAAAATCGTTCTAGATTCCAACCAAATTATTGTAGAAAAATTATTTTCAAAAGTTGGGAATATTGGTTTCTAGAAACTTAATCTTAAGTCGTGAATTCTGATTTTTAAAAATGTCAGATGCTATGTATAATCATGTCTAATGTCATGCATCGACAATTTGACAGCCCTAGCATTGAATTTAAGGTAAAAATAGAAAGGATTAGGTGCTTTTAAAAGCGCCCGAGTTTAGCCTTTTATAGCCCAGGAGTTTGCATAAATCAAACATACGGATATAAAGAAAAATCTTTCAAGATGGTGTTGCCAATCTACTCACATGACTACATGAAAATACCAGTCTTATCAAAACGTACAATGGTAGTAATAATGAAATTTGGAGAAAATCCATTTAATTTCAACAAATAGTTGTGCAACGGAAAGATAAAGCACAGTAACTGGGGATCACTGAATCTGGCAGAAAGCAATACGAGTTAAGATTTTGCTATATTGATATCGCATGAATGACATGAAACAAATTACTAGAATAACCAGCATGCATTAACCAATATACCTGTAAGAATATAGGAGAATAGTTATTTGACATCTGTCCATGCGTAGAACCGCTAGTAGATGGTGACGATCCGGGTCCTGAAGTATTCCGAATTGGTGAACCCGATAGACTCCCGAGCGAAGATTGCCTGGATAATTCCGAGGGACCGCTACTAATTTCAGAGACTGTTGGAATTCCCATTCGATCAGAGAAAGGATGACCAAATGCGAGCCAATCTTTCTCAACAAGAGCCTAAAAGCCGAAAGAAGATGTTATTTCTTCTCCAAGTCTGATAACAAGTTTACAGGTTTTCGAATGAAACATTAATGTGCAGAGCCCCAAGAAAATCCAAAAGCATGTTAATGTCACTAACCTGAAATCCCTCGAATGTCCGGTAATAAGGATCGAGCATTAAGCCAGCAAGCGAGACAAGTTGAGTTGTTCGATCCCATCCATCACTACAAATTGAGTACAAGGTTTTCAACATGAAAATGCAATCATGAATGTGGAAAGATAAAAGATGAAAACCAAATAAGAAACTTGTCGCTAGTTGGCATATTGGCCACAAATCAAAACAAAGTACTAGTATGCTGGTAGATAAGACCTAATCACCAAATACATATATTACTTATATCAAGACATTGAAATTTCACACCGACCTCAATCTTCATCAAATCTATGGAGGAAACTACTATGTGATCAACTTATCAAAACCATATCAGCTGTCAATAAACCTAATTCAGAACTTCATATAAAATTTTATCAAGAAGCTTTAATAAGAGCACCCCTAAGATCATTTGCCTAACCAGATTCTCCACTAACTAGAGTTTAGTTTTATGAGAAAATTAGCCAGTAACAGGAAACAGAAAAACATAATCAGCCAATATAAGAAACACTAACTTGTAGATCAGTGTCCATTAAATTGTCAAAATAGTGGAGGGCAAAGAAAACCTGCAATGTACTAGAACTGAGGCTGATTCTAGAGCAACCCGCGCAGCAATCCATGCAGCACCTGTCAGCACACTCTGTACATGGATCAACCAGCCGCTGACTCCTAGTGCGGAAACAGAAGCAGACATGCTACTAAGGTTTCCCCCTCCCAAAGTCCACCCACCATTTCTCTGCGAAAATATGAAAGGAGATCACGCTTTTAACTACATGCTCTATGATGTGACTACAAATATATGAAGGATGTTAATTCTTGAACAAGCTTCCATGTACTAAAAGGAAATGTAGCAAGAATAGGCAGTTAAAAACAGAATAACATGGAAAGTGATTCAATGAACGCATCAAAGAGACTGATAAACACAAATGAATAACAGCTTCGTAAGTGACCATGATGGAACTGCAAAAACTTATATGAAGACAGTGAAATAAAATAGAGACTTTCCCACTGGAAAGAAAATTGAAGAACAAGAAAAAAACCAACAAAAAGGGAACAGGTGTCAGAGAGAGTGGGAAAGTGGGAGGGATGAAAATAAGGATTGGAAACCCGAGGGAAACGAAGAAGAAAAAGAAGCAAAGGGACGAAACCTCAAGGTCCTCAACATTATGAACCTGAAAAACCTCTTGAAAGTTGCAAATCTCAGCAGAAAAGGTGGGGCTCAAATTCAATTACATGGTGGGTATCAATCTGCTAATTTGTAAGCACTAGTGTAGATACTAAACAAGAACTACATTTTTCATCATCTTATATAGTTACATATAATGTATATCTTACCAAAAACACACGGTCAATAATCTGATGCTTGCATTAGCAAAAGAACACACCAAATTCCATATATGAAGCGGGGAATAACTATTTAACGAGTCTTACAACAAGAGAACCAGCATACTGACCAAGAATGATGACATTCCATCTGATGAAGTTGTGCCATTTGTGTCAACATACTCCCTGAGGCGAGAGAGGCTCTCTCTCATGACATGAATGTTACCTATCCCTAAAAAGACAACCTAAATGGAAAATCAAAATAAAAAAAAAATTAACAACGTGAAAGGAAAAACAATATTTGCACAAAAAAGAATATGATAGACACAATACAAATAGATATTATACATCAATTAAAAGCAGACCTCAGATTGGAAATAATTAGATGAAGATTCTGAGCCACCTCCCTTTGCTCCATTTGCGAAAGCATTAGTTCTAGGCCTTGCATCAACAATATAGAGCTTCCTGTGCATACAGGTTATCTTGTAATCAAATCACATAGTAAATGCAGATCAAGGTGGCCAACCAACAAAGGAACAGATAGCCACAGTATTAGTGCAGGAATAGAAAAAAAGAAGTTCGTTATTTCCTCATTTGTTAACGTAATGCACAAACCCACAAAAGTAGATTCAGTCCCTTAACCACTGCATATACACCGCATTCATGAATTGTTCTGGATTTGTTTACATGAACAAGCTGCCTAATGCCATTCATTTTGGGTATATATAAACAGATTTATTATGGCATATGGATGATTAACTACTTAAACACGTAAAGATCAAATACTGTAAGCACATCTATGTCATCTTAAATTTTCATTACTTCATAGTTATACTACTCTTCATAAATTAGAATATTTGCAAGTTCTGAATGACCTATGCAATGTTACCATGTGTTAAATGGACAAAAGTAGGTTTTCAGAAGTTTTCAAACTTTCCTTTTTATCCCTTAATTGTTTTGTATTTCATAGCAGAGTCTCAAAGGTTTACTATATTTCAAATAATCTATAACATTACATGAACTGTATCGGCAGTTTGTGGTAATTATCTCACTCAAAAGTAAGTCAATGAATTCTATAAAAAGGTTAGATGGCATAAGAGATTGAGCACCAAAATTACCTCCGAGATCCACCACTCATTTCGGTACAAAGTGCAGCTACAAGTTTCTCATCTGCATCACTGCAGAAACTATTGTAAGTCACCAGCATTCTCAAATATCTCCTGCCATATGCATATTTAAGAAAAAGGGAAAGAAAAAAAAGACAAATGAACAGAGACAGAAATAACAGTTACTTTCTAAGATTCATCATGATACCAACAAGTGGCTGAGACGAACGTGCAAGAACAGCTCCAGTTCCTACATAAATCAGATAGTCAATTTCTTCCAAACAGCTTACAAACATGCCTGAAAAGGGTAAGTTTCTACTAAATATTTAAGAAGTGCACACAGGTGATAATTCATAGTCGATGGATGGATCAAATATAAAGAAGTAATAAACATTTTAAATGTAATATCATATTTGAAGGGAAACTTTCATGCCTTGATGGTCTAGAGTCTGGATGAAGAATTGGGAGGTTCTTAAGACAAGTTGATATGATTGATCAGATAAAATCAAAATTTCAATCGATCTAGCCATGTGGATCCTATCAGAAAAAAAGGAAAGATATCTGCCTCCAGGAAAGACATTAAAATTCATCCACAACGATCAATTTTCAAATATTTTAAATGCACTCAAGCAAAATAAACGGCACTGATCTTCATCTAGTCAGATGTTAATGTATCTACTATTATTCTTACCACATAGGCCCTATTGAAAAAAAAGGAAACTATTTGCCTCTAGGAAAGCCATTAAAATCCATCCACAATGATCAACTTTCAAATGTTTTAAACTCACTTAAGCATAATAAATGGCACTGATCTTCAACTAGTCGGATGTTTATGTATCTACTATTATTCTTACAATGATCATAATCAATGTATATATGCATTATATACGATAACACAATGTGTGTGTGTAGAATTGAGCTCCTATGCTTTTAAAAGTACCAGGTCATTGGTGCTTGTAAGTTTTTAGCCTTTGGATTAATAGATGTACGGTTAGGATGATGTGGGCCCCCTTGGGTTAAGTGGGTGGTTGGTTGAATAGTATAATCTAACGGTTGTAAATGATCGAAGGCATAGATCTAATGGTAAAAAATCACAAGCACCAAGGGCTTGGTGCTTTTACAAGCACCATAGCCGGACTCTCTCTCTCTCTCTCTCTCTCTCTCTCTCTCTTTCTCTCTCTCTCTCTCTCTCTCTATATATATATATATAATTAATGTACGTATGTATATATTACCTACCAGGATGACACCACGAAATTGCAGGCAACCGTCTACCCGCGCGAAATGCAGAAGCCTGTTGTACTTCTTCATCGCTGAATCGTAAACCAATCAAATCACAAAAACAATTAAACCACTAGGATAAAAAGGCCCAAGAAATATGCAAGTTTCTATATAAAGGTTAAGCTCTGAGATTTTATAAACAAAATGTGAGTACCTGATACTCTTTGGTACCAGCAAAGCAGAAGGATAAGTTGGACATAATGTATAGTTAGAGTTTATTGTGGTAATTCTCCAACATTTGTTAGATACTGACAATGATTCAGCTTGCCTTCTGCTACTTGAATGCAAGAAATTTTTCCCGAGAAGTCGATAATATTCTTCCAGCAATCGCACCTGGGGGTTGGCATTACTAAACTTGGAAGGACCATAAGAAAATGCATATAAATCCCACAATTGTGTGGGTTTTGTGTATTTCCGCAAAGCATCAACAACTGCATGTTTCTGTAAGTGGTACAGAAAATGTTAGATTTACTTCCACAAAATATGCATGATGCATGATTAAACACTACTATAAATGAAAATTCTACTTCTTGGTTCTCATTTTTCCTTCTCCCTAGTAATTAACACAATGAACCCGTAGGTGGTTTATTTTCATGGGAAGAGAGAGAGAGAGAGAGAGAGAGAGAGAGAGAGAGAGAGAGAGAGAACCATAATAATAGATAAAGCAAGATAGACAAACGGAAAGGTACATGATAACATGATATATGATCAAACGTAGTGTTCATGATATAAATCAGAACATGGAAATGCACGGTGAAAAGTCAGAGAACAAATATAATACGAAACTGCAAGAAAAGCAGATAAAGAAAGTTTCTCAGTGCAGACCTGCATAGTTCTAGGCAGAAATTCAAACAGTATAATTCTCATATCTTTACCTGAATAAAAAAAGAACATAAAAATTAGCTTTTCCCCTATGCAAAAGTAGCTACAGGTGAACTATTATGATTTTACTGTGAGTTCTTCTCTATCTGTACCATAAAACATTGCCCAAATTATGAACATAACAATTAAGGATGAATGTTGCATTTTACAAGAGCAAAAAGATAAAATTATTCATATAACAGCATACAATAACTTGATGAAAATTTGCACATCTATGTTACTGCCAGTGTCAGGCTGTCAGCATATAATATTTGGGCAATAGGCTCAATGAAATTACATCACCAGACCAACAAGAGCTATATCAATAAAAGGACCTCTTCTCAGCATACATTATTTAACAGGAATATTCTGCAAGAAACAGGAACATTATTGTGTTACCATTTCCATCAAGAAGAGTGTGTGTGTGTTATTGTTTCCATCAATAAGTTTTTTTTAGTGTGTGTGTGTGTGTGTGTGTGTGTGTGTGTGTGTTATTGTTTCCATTAAGAAGTTTTGTGTGTGCGTGTGTGTATTCGCAAGCACACTCTTTGTGGCGATGGTGATGTTAAAGGTACTATTTCAAAGGGGACTCTTATTATTTATTCTTTAATTTTATTTCCAAATGTTCAATCGTACTGCAGTTGGTGCTTATCTTACATCAACAATGTAGTAATCAACCTTTCTTCGGTATGAGATAATAGCCAAAACGGCCATTAAGTTTGCTTTACTGAAAAACTTCTTATAACTTCATTACGTGAACTGATCTACACCACAGTTAATATCTGAAGGATATTGATAAGCCCATCAGAAAATATATGTAAAATTAACAAAAAGTTTCTGATTGTTAATACAAGTCAAAAATAATGTTCTGAACGTCAAAGCTTACAGCATTAATTATGACCAAATAATATGTTTTCATCATTTAAACAGAAAAGCATACCAATAACTTGAAGAAGCTCGCGCGGTTGAGACTTATCAGATTGCCGAGGGGCGGAAGGAAGCTTCACATCCTTCAGAGATCAGAATCAGCAAAAAGCATTAAGAAGAAAACTGAAAGGGCAATTAAAAATTTAGACCCTGACGTTTGGCCTTGAATTCATTTTCGTCCTCAGAGTTCAAGCGTAACAATTAAGTCTCAGAAGTACATTCTATGCCATTAATATGCCTTCTATTAATCTCAATCTATAATAAGTAATACATCAGTGCAGTTGTTAAATTTTTCTGTGTCAAAGTTGAAATGTTGAGAAGAAAATTGAACTTGAGATCAAACTTAAAGGACTAAAGTGAAATCTAAGGTAAACTTCCAGGATGAAATTGATAGTCTTGAAACCAAAATTGGGGTGAAACATCAGGGACTAATATGGTAATTAGCCTGAACTTTAATTAGCATGAAGCACTAATCAAACTCAGATAATAGCAGACTAAGTTGCCTTAAACTCGTATTTGTTGTGTTAAAGGCTTAAGCTACATTCACCACAAGATAATGAGAAACTATAGGTTATCCTAAAGTTTAATGACTTTCAGCTTCACGAGAATGAGATTAATTCTCACTACCAAGGAAGAGGGATTCCATAATAGGATTGATATCAGGTGTTAAGATTATTATGTCCAAAATTACTAGAGAAAGGATCAAAATAAAAGGCAAATCTTACTCCAGCTAATTTTGTTGCAATGGCCAATTATGGCTTGATACCAATTGCCATGACATTCCAAGTTTCCAACCCCCAACATTATCTTCCCAACATTGCATAGTACTTATTAACATGAAGATGTTGCCAAGTCAAACAAGAAAAAAACTTTACCTGAGCTACCTAAGGTATAGACTGATCATACAAGCAAAAACAAGTATACTGCTTTTCATTTTAGAATCTACTCTACACGAAACAGATTAGGGGCTGAAAATGTGAGATCTTATGGAATGCGAACATAGATCTCAATAAACCTAATTACCAACAAAAAAAGGTCCCATATATTCCAGAATAGAACCAGACTTACATCAGTGAACTTCTCAATCGTTGCCAATGGTATGGTACCAAGTTCAATTATACCCTGCGTTAACTGATTCTGCATACAAAGTAAAAGTATAAAATTATAAAAGATAATTTATAAAAAAGAAAAAAATAGTTTACGTCAATGCAAAATGCAGACTTCCTTTAAGTAGCGAAATATGATTTCAAGCAGTTATTAAATCCCCAGAATGAAACATAAGCACTTTAAAATTCCATGGAAAAAATCAAAACGTTAATGATTCTTACCACAAAAAGAAGACGAAAATTTGTTACTGACAGGGTGCCTGCTTCCTTTGGTTTTATTAGTAGAGACACACCGTGAACCTAGCAATAGTTAGATCAAAAGCAAATTATTAGCACATAGAAGTAGCCTAGAAAGTGCAAGTTTTGGACTTCTCCACAGTGACTTATTGACTTCATGACTGGTTCTTTAGTTCCATGCAATCACAAAGTTTGATTGCTTACTGCAATTATGAAAATGGTACAGAACGCCTTAAGGAAACCTTGTTCTGAATGTTCAAGCTTAATTCATCCAATAGATAGAGGGGTTTTTGCCAAGTCTGATTATTCTCTATGTTTACATACTTTTCCTATGCTTATCATTACATACTATTGTCAATCTTCTACATTAAGTTGTGACTAGTACAACTCAACCACCCATCACAATCTTCAACCTTTTCCCCTCTTCCTGCAAGTATTGCCCAGTGTACCTCAAAAGGTCTTCTCCAATACTATTGATGATCCAGCAAATCTATATGTTAGCATATTAGTAGAACCTATTAGATTTGCAATCTTATTTAGCTAACACATAGAAATGCTGACTCATCAGCAGCACTAAAGGAGATCTTCTAGGGTGCTCTAAGCATTATGTTTCCTAATGTACTTCCCCATGATCTCATAAATTTCCACCTTCAATGGTATCTTATTAGATCTTTCAATTCCTTACAAAATCACCTTCTTATTCCATTACCAGACTAAAATTGAATATTCAAATATCCATTTCTAAGCATAACTTCTCATTACAACTCTAACAAAACTCAATAGTTATCTTATTCATTCACTATTCTGTCCTCAATTTTCTTCTTTTTCTACTGATGAATCAACAGTTCTACATGTCGGTAAATTATCAGCTCAACATTTCAAAACTATGATATGATCCAGCTAACACATAAAGATGCCAACTTATCAGCAGCATTTGAGGGAATATTTTAGGGTACCCAAATCATCATCCTTTTGCCCTCGAGTCCCACAATCTTGTAATCTCTACCTTCCATGCTGCCTAATTAAGCCTTTCAAATATTCCTTTCATAATAACTTTCTTATCCATAACCAACCTAGCATAATTTTTGTTCATCGATGAAAACTCCACAGTTCCTATCTGATCCATCCCAGCACAATTGCACTTTGCCCTAGACGCAGACCGTTATTTCACCACCACATTACCACAAACACATACTCCGCAATCTAAACCTTTTATCTCGCCGCAACCAATTCACACAAGAGGATCGATCACAACACGAAAGAACAAACCCTAATACGCAGAATCCAAAGCTGTAACGAGGGCTATCGTTTCACGATCGTTACCTGGACGATGACCTCCTCCGCCTCCAACAGGAGCCCCTCCATCCCGTACCCCCTCGACACCGGCTACAGCCCCACAAACAAGACAAAGCACCATCAGAATCCAGGAAAAACGAAACCCTAAGAAAGAGAAAGAGCGAGAGAGAGAGAGAGAGAGAGAGAGAGAGAGAAGCAGAGGGAGAGAGAGGAGGAAGCGGGTACGTCGAGCTTGGTCCATTCTAGGGCATCCCAGCTCGCGGCGCCCTCCATCGTCTCCGGCGAGCTCGACGTCGTCGTCGGCGACGGCGATGTTAACGGCGTTAGGGATCCGTCACGGCTTTTGGTTCTTGGCTTTTGGGTGCATTTTGGGGTTTGCTTTAGATGGAGGTAGCGTGCGATTATGTAATATGTATACACATGTTAAAAAAATAATAATATAAATAATAAATAAATTAAATAAAAACAAAGTTTAAAAAAAGATTAATTTCATATAAGGTCCCTACAAATATTGCGAATTACAAATACATTCCTATAAAATTTAATTTTTATATATTGTTCCTACAAATGTTCTGATATTTTTAAATATATTCATGTGGATCCGTTAGAAAAAATTAGTTTAACCATAGATAAAATATTTAACCCTAATTAATTAATGAGGTGTCCTATGTTTTCATTTTTATCTTTTTGTCAACTTCTTCGTTAATATTTTGTTAAATTATATACAAAAAAAAACTTCAAATATTCCACATAGATTTATTGAATATTCATTTTAGTATCCTTTAGTTTTAATTTTGTCACAAATTTAACGAAAAAAAAAATAGTGGAATCAATAATAAAAAGGAAAAATGAAACCACACGACACTGTACTGTAGTTGCAACTGCATGTAAATGCAAATTTTGTGTTTGGTTTGATGTATTTAACTTCAACTGCTGCACTAGAAATTGCAAGAGGAGGCCCAAATGCAGCAGTTTGAATAACGCCCAAATTGGCCGCAGTTCCAACTGTAGCAGTTGCAAAGAATAACTTTATATAAAATGGATGCTTACCTTCTCAATATTTTGTAAACAAAAATTATTTTTTTTTACATTGGATGTAATCTCACCAAACAAATTATTTATACTTGTAGCTCTTTCTACTACATCCAACCAAACAGGATTCATGTAGTTGTAACTGTTGTATTTCCAACTGTATGCATCTCTAACTACACTGTATTTATAATTACATCTATCTAAATGGCCCTAAATTGATACACTTTAAACCACATAGAACTAAAGTGGAAAAGTGTGAAACTACATAGATGGTTTTTAAAGTTTTTTTTATTTTAATACACAAAAAGTATTAAAATTTTATTCGAAAAAAGTAATTCTTTAAAATGAACAAAATTTAAAAATTTTATTTATTTTATCACAGAGAACTAAAGTGGAAAAGTATGAAACCACAGGAGTGATATAAAAAATAAAAATAAAAAAGGAACGATCGCGATGGGACTCGAACCCACAATCTCCCGCTCCGGAGGCGAGCGCCTTATCCATTAGGCCACGCGATCTCTTTAATTTAAAATTTTGAAATTAAAGAAAATATTTAATAATATAAAATATTTTAACATTTCTCACCAAGTTTTTCTTCATAATTACACAAAGGTCCATTTTAAATTGGCTACCCAACTATTCAATTTTTTTTTTAATTTTACTATCTAAATTTTTTTTTTACAGATTTAGTTAGTATATTTCGGACAATTCTTGCAGCTATAAATTCATTAAAGTAATTGGTTTAAATTTTAAATTCAAAGTATCGTTGACTTACGCAAATCAAAATAAATTAAAAAGTTGGGTAGTAAAACCAAAATTTTAAAAGACTGGGTAATCGAATCAAAATAGTCTATAGGTTTTTACTATTTGCCGAAAATATGAAAACGAACATGTTAATGTTACGCATGTTCGTTTCGCGGCCCGAACGTAAAGTTCGGGATCGAAGTAGACTTTCGAGCAAACTGAAGTTCCTCGACTTTTATTATTTATTTGTCAGAAAGTGAATAACATAAAAACTGAAGTTTTCGACTGAATTTTCTTATACAAAAACCGAATTGTATGTACTTTTCTGGATCCGGCTACTATACTATTATGAGTACGATCGCCCTCGTACTCATAAGTTGTTTTCGATGATAGAGCTTCCGAATCGACGATCTACACCGTTAAACGTTATTTACAGTATTTAAAACTTTTAGAAATTAAATTTTATAATTTTTCGACATCATTTACCTTACGATCAAGAGATCACAAATTTGACAATTTGTAACGGCCGATATGGAATACTTGCTAGTTTAACGGTGTAAAAGAATCGGAATTTGTTGAATTTTTGATAGAAAATTCTATTCACTACATAGATAAAGATCAATAACTCCGATCTTGAATTGAAGGATCCGATCATCCTTTTTTAGGATGTCGTTCGATTTTGACCGTTCATTTTATGCCCACTTGATGGACTTTATTATGATTTTGAAAATTTACGAAATTTATTTTCTAGAAGCTTCAAATACTCTAAATCATATTTAACAGAGTGAACAGTCAATTCGGAAGCTCCATAATCGAAAACAACTTATGAGTACGAGGGCTCCAATACTCATAATAGTAACCATGGCCTACTTTTCTTACATTATTCTTTAATGACCCTTTTTTTTTTTTTTTTTTTAACTACCTAGACTTGAGCATATATGACAAGATACTAAAGTGCATGAGTGATTCATGTAGCAAAAATTTACTAGTACAATTTATTATCCTTTAAATTCAAATAAGTTATAGCTTCATTGGTTACAAAGTTTCATAACAACTTATTAAACCACATGAAATTAAACGCGAAGTTAAATCCATTTTATAAATGCCATTAACTCCATGATAAAACCTCCCTTTTCTTCTCACATATAAATGTAAACGCAGTTCACTGCTATCAGAGCAATCGTACTCAAAAGTGGTTTTTTTTTTCTTTCAAATGGCTAGTTTTAGTGCAATAGCAATCCTTGCAGTACTGGCGGTCTGTTTCACGGCAGCCCACGCAGGCCGTGATCTTCGTGAGGAGACAGGCCCGACCGCCGACGCCCCGCATACGAGTCAGTATCTATCGATCGCCCCCAGCCCCAACGGTGGCAACGGCGACGGCCCTTACGTGACCGACTTTGGGACCATCATAGACCTGCATCCGATTCGTAAGATCAATTCGTCGATTTGGTGGGGCCTGCTACCCCCCGGATGGCAAGGATGGATCATACCGAAGTTCGGCCGGCCGTGGTGGTTCCCCAACTGGCCCGGCTGGCTGCCCTGGGTCAGAAGGCCATTCCATTATTTCTCGCCGCCGGTTTCGGTCGCCCCGGGGCCCGGCGGGCCTTCTTTCATTTTACCCTGATCCATGTAACTCCGCGAAGGGTTTAACAAATAATTACTTGTTTAGAAGCAAACTTAAGTAAAATTTTGGACTTGTGAGGAGAATCACATTCACATTACCTAGCAAAGCATTATTCTTCATCTCATCATCAATTGCTTAACACCAAAAAGAATATATTTAGCTAATTAATGTGCATTATTATTCTTCAAATATTGATATCTTCGAATCAAAATATAATCCGCAAAGCCTCGTATTTGTATATTGAAAATCATAAATTTGAAAACTTGTTACTCACGTGTCAACTGTTTTTGAGAAAAAGGTAGCAAGCTACCAGCTTCATTCATTAAAATTATGAATTAGGCTACAGCGGTGAGGCAACCAGGGCCTCGGAAAGGGAAAAAACAAAATGTAAAGTATAGAAAAGAAAAATACGAAAATTAAGGAACTAAAATAAAATAGAAAGCAAAGAAGGAAATCAAAGCAGATCCGCCCAAAAATCTATCAGCTGCCTAAGGCTACACGCCACCGTCATGGGATCGAACTGAATATCGCGAAAGATTAGATTATTCCTGGCCTTCCAGATGCTCCACCGGCATGCGGCCAAAGCCGCCAGACCCTTCCCTCTACTTTGTACCCCGGATCGTACCTTCCATCTATCCCAAACAGCAAGCACGTCATCTCCCAGATCGTCCAGTTGGATTTCCTCGACTCGCGTGTCAACTGTTGTTCTGAAAAGCGATAGCGGAAAAGCCCGACTGACTGATTGCCTGATAGTAAAGTTTTAATGCATAAGAAACACATCTTTTTGTTTTTTTTTTTAAAAAAAAACTAAGACTTCACCAAAAGAAGACACAACATTGAAGAGTAAAGTTCAATTTACTTTCACTTTGCTATCCCGTCGTTCAAAAATGTTACACTTAATTAGCATGCGATTTTATCTTTATTTCACTATAAGGATCCATGTTAAAGATGGTACGACTCTATGATTTTTTTTAAAAAAATTTACTTTCCTACCTTATTTTACACTTTACGGTAGATATTTTCGATGAAATAAAAAGAAGATCATAAGACTGTGTAATTTTTGGAGCCACATAATGACAAAATGAAAATGTGCCAAACCACAAAGAGGTAAATTAAGTTCTCTAGATAATTTACCACAAAAAGGTAAATTAAGTTCAAATCCTAGTTACCGACCGTCCCTAGAGCAAGTGGCAAAGGGCGTGGTGGTTGGTACCCGAGACCCAAGTTCGAATCCTTGTTGATTCACATTTTCAGCTAAGTTTATTTCTAAATAAAATAAACGAAGCGGGTAGCGTGCTATATATCTATCTCTCAAAAAAAAAAAAAAAATTCGAATCCTAGTTGATTCACATTTCCAGCTAAGTTTATTTCTAAATGAAATAAACGAAGCGAGTAGCGTGCTGCCTATCTCAAAAAAAAAAAAAAAAAAAAAAAAAATCTCTAGATCTCTCAATGTGGGATTGTAATTTTTTGGTTAAAAAGTACCAAGCTTACTTGAACTATGTACACTTTTAGGATTTGGCTTCCCAGCCTTTCCAAATTTTATTTTATTACCTAGCCTTCTTTTTGTTTGATTTAAGTCAGTCAACGGTACATTAACTTGAAAATTTGAATATATCGTTTATCATTAGCATAAATATTGAAGTCAAAATATCGTTGACTGATTCAAATTAAAAAATTGAAACATTGATAGTAAGATAATTTTTTTAAAAAAAAGTCAGATAGCCGATTTAAAATCGTCCATAATTTAGATAAGTTCTGTACTCGTTTACCTAATTTCCATCGCATATACATAATTTACCTAGCTTCCGAATCGACGATCCAGTCCGTTAAATATGATCTAGAGTATTTGAAACTTCTAGAAAATAAATTTCGTAAATTTTCGAAATTATAATGAAGTCCATCAAGCGGCTATAAAATGAACGTCAAAATCGAACAACGTCCTAAAAACGGATGATCGGATCCTTCAATTCAAGATCGGAGTTATTGATCTTTATCTAGGTAGATTTTTGAAATTATAATAAAGTCCATCAAGCGGCTATAAAATGAACGGTCAAAATCGAACAACGTCCTAAAAAATGATGATCGGATCCTTCAATTCAAGATCGGAGTTATTGATCTTTATCTAGATAGTGAATATAATTTTCTATAAAAAATTCAACAAATTTCGATTTTTTTACACCGTTAAACTAGCAAGTATCCCATACCGGCCATTAAAAATTATCAAATTTGTGACCTCTTGATTGTAAGGTAAATAATGTCGAAAAATTATAAAATTTGATTTCTAGAAGTTTTAAATGTTGTAAATAACGTTTAACGGTATGGATCGCCGATTCGGAAGCTCTATCATCGAAAACGATTTATGAGTACGAGAGCGATCGTACTCATAATAGTATAGTAGCCGGATCCTATATATATATATATATATATATATATATATATATATATATATATATATATATATATATATATAAAGAGAGAGAGAGAGAGAGAGAGAGAGAGAGAGAGAGAGAGAGAGAGAGAGAGAGGCTATGGTGCTTGTAAAAGCACCCGTGCTTGTGAATTTTTCTTTGTTAGATCTACGACTTTGATCATTTTCATCCGTTAGATTATACTATTCAACCAACCACCCATTTAACCCAAGGAGACCGACATCATCCTAACCGCACATCTATTAATCCAATGGCTAAAAACTTACAAGCACCAATAACTTAGTACTTTTAAAAGCATAGGAGCTCAATTCTATATATATATATATATATATATATATATATATATATATATATATATATATATATATATATATATATATATATATATATATATATATATATGAGTTGAGCTAGAATACTTTCAAAAGCACCATTGAGGTGGTGCTTATGAGTTTTTAACCATTGGATGGGGAGATGTAAGGTTGAGATGATGGTGGTAGGTGGTGGTTGATGGGATAGGTGGTGGTAGGTGAAATAGTGTTAGATCCAAAGGCTATTAGTAGTCAAAAAGTAGATCCAATGGCTAGAAACTTAGAAGCACCAAAAGTTGGTGCTTCCAAAAGTATTCTAGCTCATATATATATATATATATATATATATATATATATATATATATATAACTAGGCTAATATCTTATTAATAGCATCAAGTCATTAGTCTTTATCAAGTTTTTAGCCATTGGATAGAGAGATGTGTGGTTAGGATGATGTGGGCCCCCTAGGGTTAAGTGAGTGGTTGGTTGAATAGTATGATCTAACGGATAAAAATCATCAAAGGGGTGGATCTAACGGTGAAAAACTTGGTAGCACCGAGTGCTTCATGCTATTGATAGCAGAGCAGCCGGACTATATATATATATATATATAGAACTAGACTACTATGCTATTAATAGCACTAAGTCATTGGTGCTACCAAGTTTTTGGCCATTGAATTGAGAGATGTGTGGTTAGGATGATGTGGGCCCCATATAAGTGGGTGGTTTGTTGAATAGTATGATCTAATGGGTGAAAATCATCAAAGGAGTGGATCTAACGGCGGAAAATTTGGTAGCACAAAATGCATGGTACTATCGATAGTATCTCAGCCGGACGCTATATATATATATAGAATTAGGCTACTATACTATCTATAGTCCGGGAGCTCCCGTACTATAGTGTTGTTTTCGATCTTAGGGCGTTCAAATCAACGATCCATACCGTTAATTATGATCTAGGGTATATGAAGTTCTTAGGAATAAAATTTTAGTTCTTTTCGAGATCATTTACTTAATAAATAAATTATGTCAAAATAGATGGTAGGAATTGAATATTCTTTAAAATTTGAGCATAGGACTTTTAAATTCAAGATCAAGAATGTTAACCTTAATCTATATAGTTTAAAGTATTTTCTATCAAAATTTGAAGAAATTTAGATTCTTCTACACCATTAAACTCCAAAATTGTCATAATAGCTATTGAAAATTGATAATTTTGAAATATTTTGATAATAAAGTAAATTATGTCGAAAAAATCTAAAATTTTATTTCTGAAAACTTTAAATACCCTAAATCAGTTTTAACGGTATGGATCGTTGATTTGAATGCCCGAAAATCGAAAACAACACTATAGTACGGGAGCTCCCATACTATAGATAGTATAGTAGCCAGACTCTCTCTATATATTCTCTCTCTCTCTCTCTCTCTCTCTCTCTCTATATATATATATATATATATATATATATATAATAGGACTATCGAATCGACGATCGATTCCATTAGACTTAATCTAACGTATTTAAAGTATCTAAAAAGTAATTTTTACGGATTTTCGATATCATTTACTTAGTAGTAAAAAAGATTCAAAAGTTTTTTTTTTTTTTTTTTTTTTTTTTTTTTTTTGAGAAATAGGTAGCAAGCTACCTGCTTCATTCATTAAGTCAAATGAACTGAGCGTAAAAAATGGAAGCAGCTTAGGCCTCCGAGAAGCCGGCAAAAAGCAAAAAAACTTAAACATAAAAGCAAGGAGAAGTAGAACAAGGTGAGGGGGACATAAGAGATATTAGGGCAAAGAGGTCCAATTACTGATTAGTAGTTTGACCCGCTCAAGAGACCCGGTGACATTTGCCATCTCTCCTCTGAACACAAAGTTGTTTCTCTCCGTCCAGACTACCCACCACGTCGCTGCCAGTAGGATCAAACCTTGTTTTCTTGTCGAGGCGGCAAGGATATCAGTAGTTCCGGTCCAGAGGTCTCGAACATCGCCTGTGTTGACCTCAATTGCATTCGATCCTCCTAAACTGAGAAGAAGAAACCGAACGTAAACACAGTCGTTGAAAAGATGGACGCAGCTTTCTGGAAGGACCGCGCAGAGAGCACAGTTCTGGGATACATGCATGCCTCTGTTAAGCAGTCTGTCCGTAGTGGGTAATCTCTTTCGGAGGAGCAGCCAGATGAAGACTTTAATTTTAACAGGAATTTTCAGGTCCCAGATGTGCTGATTCCTCGGGACACGCTGTCCTGCATCCGTGATGAGCTGGTAAAGTGATTTGACAGTGAATGTTTGGTGGGAGGTCCATCGCCATCTGATCAAGTCCGGTCCGTCGCATGGGCAGCGGCCTCGGAGCAAATCTTTGAGCAATGATAACTGTCTACGCCTTTGGGTAGCAAAAGTTATAGCTTCAAATCTAATGTTTACTAGTACAATTTATTATCCTTTACATTCAAATAAGTTATAGCTTCATTGGTTACAAATTAAGTTTCATAACAACTTATTAAACCACATGAAATTAAACACAAAGTTAAATCCATTTTAATGCCATTAACTCCATGATAAAACCTCCCGTTTCTTCTCACATATAAATGTAAACGCAGTTCACTGCTATCACAGCAATCGTACTCAAAAGTGGTTTTTTTTTCAAATGGCTCGTCTCAGTGCCATAGCAATCCTTGCAGTACTGGCGGTCTGTTTCACGGCAGCCCACGCAGGCCGTGATCTTCGTGAGGAGACAGGCCCGACCGCCGACGCCCCGCATACCAGTCAGTATCAATCGATCGCCCCCAGCCCCAACGGCGGCAACGGCGACGGCCCTTACGTGACCGACTTTGGGACCATCATAGACCCGCATCCGACTCGTAAGATCAATTCGTCGATTTGGTGGGGGCTGCCACCCCCCGGATGGCAAGGATCGATCATATCGAAGTTCAGCCTGCCGTGGTGGTTCCCCAACTGGCCCGGCTGGCTGCCGTGGGCCAGAAGGCCATTCCATGATCACTTGCCGCAGGTTTCGGTCACACCGGAGCCCCGTCGTCCTCCTTTCATATTGCCTTGATCGATACATGTAACTCGGTGAAGGGTTTAATACTCTAATTGCTTGTTTAGAAGCAAACTTACTGAAATTTTAGACTTGTGATGATCAGGAGAATCACATTACCTAGCAAAGCATGCAAAATTCCTCATCACCAATTGCTTAATTAGTACCAAAGAATATATTTAGCTAAGTAATGTGGATTATTATTCTTCAAATATTGATGTCTTCGAATCAAAATCTAATCCGCAAATTAAGCCTCGTATTTGTATATCGAAAATCATAAATTTGAAAACTTGTTTCTCGCGTGTCGATTGTTGTCCCCACTTTTTGTTTGAAAAAAGAGATAATTGTCTATATAACTCTCATACGTTTGAAAATATTCGATTTATTCCTTTTTTTTTTTCTTTCTAAAATGCCCCTCATATGTTCCACCATTATTGCAAAATACTTCCGCAGTTATCTTTTGTTAAGTTAACTTGGTTAAACCCGAGTTAAATATTTATTATAATTAAAAAAAATTAAAATGTCAATTTTATTCTTAACTTAAATGCAAATAAAAAATATTGGTAACGATAGACAGTTATATTGGAAAAGACCAAAAGTGTATATTTGAAAAGGGCAAAATAGTAATTTTACAGAAATAACAGAGTTAATTAACATATTTTAACTCTAGGGATATATTAGAAATAGATTGGAACGTAGGAAGGGTATTTTCAATATTAATCTTCTAAGAGGGGTAAATCGAAAAGTCGAAAACTTTTCAAAGATATATAAGCAATTGCCCCTTAAAAAAAAAAAAAAAAACTAATACTTCGCCCAAAAGAAGACACAATTTTGAAGAGTAAAGTTCCATTTACTTTCACTTGCTATCCTGTCGTTCAAAAAGTTGCACTTAATTAGCATGCGATTTTATTTTTATTTCACTATAAGGATCTATGTTAAATAGGGTACGACTCTATGATTTTTTTAAAAAAGTTTACTTTGCTACCTTATTTTACACTTTACGGTAGATATTTTCGGGTGAAATGAAAAGAAGATCACGAGATTTTTATTATCCATTTCACTAATTTTTTTTGTTAAATCAGTGACAAAGTTAAAATTAAAGGGTACTAAAGTGAATATTCGATAAACGTAGGTAGAGTATCTGAAGTTTTTTGTATGTAAAATTTAAGGAAATATTAACAGAGAAGCCGATAAAAAGAAAAAAACAAAAACACAGGATACTAAAGTGAGAAACTGAGAAACCAAAGGATATTAAATTAATATATTTTAAACTACAGGGTACTAAAGTAAAAAAGTGCGAAACCACAGGGGTGATATTTGAAGTTTTTTTCAAATAAAAATGTGCCAAACCACAAAAATGTAGATTAAAGTTTAAGTTCTCTCTCAATGAGGGATTGCAATTTTGTGATTAAAATGTATTGAGCTTGAATTGTGGACCCTTTTATGATTTGGCTACCCAGCCTTTCCAAATTTTATTTAATTTTCAAACCTTTCTATTTGTTTGATTTAAGTCAGTCAGCGATACTTTAACTTAAAAAATTTGAATGCATCGCTTATTATTACAGATTTAGTTAACATATATCATACCATTCATGTTACTATAAATTTGAAATAAGTAATTATCTTAAATATTAAAGTCAAAATATCGCTGACTGATTTAAATCAAACAAATTGAAACGTTGATATATATATATAGAGAGAGAGAGCTTTGCTAGAATACTATCGGTAGTAAACCGAGCGGTTTACTACCGATTTGTTTTTAATGATAGAGCTTCCAAATTGATAATCGGCACCGTTGAACATGATTTAGACCATTTAAATTATTTAGAAATCAAATTTCAAAATGTATATAGTTCAAAATGTTTTTAAATTTTATATATATATATATATATATATATATATATATATATATATATATATATATATATATATATATATATATATATATATATATATATATATATATATATATATATATATATATATATATATATATATATATATATATATATAGTGTGAGGCTACTATCTTATCGAAGCACGGAGCCTTCCGTACTTATGTCGTTTCGATGTTGCGACTTTCGAATCGTCGATCGGCTCAGATTAAACTTAATCTAGAGTATTTGAAGTATCTAGAAAATAAATTTTATAATTTTTCGATATCATTTGCCTAGTGATCGAAGGGGCACAAAATCAAATAATTTTAATGGTCATAGTGAGCCGTTTGAAAGTTTAACGGTATAGAAATATCCAAATTATATGAAATTTTGATAGAAAATTCTTTATACTATATAAAACAAGATCAATATCTTTGATCTAAATTTTTAATGTCATATTATCGCGTTTTGTAAGATTTTTATTTTCAGCTGTTGATTTTTAGCCCCTTCGTTCGCAAGGCAAATAATATCGAAAAATCGCAAAATTTATTTTCTAGGTACTTCAAATACTCTAGATCAAGTTTAACGAGCCGATCGACGATTCGGAAGCCACAACATCGAAAACGACATGGAAGCACGAAGCCTCCGTCTTCCCGAAGCATAGTAGCCTTACTCATATATATATATATATATAGTCGGGGCTACTATCTTATTATGAGTACGATCGCCTCGTACTCATAAGTTGTTTTCGATGATAGAGCTTCCGAATCGACGATCCACACCGTTAAACGCTATTTACAGCATTTAAAACTTCTAGAAATAAAATTTATAATTTTTCGACATCATTTACCTTATGATTAAAAGCTCACAAAATTGACAATTTTTAACGGCCGGTATGGAATACTTGCTAGTTTAACGGTGGAAAAGAATCCAAATAGGTTGAATTTTTGATAGAAAATTCTATTTATTACCTAGATAAAGATCAATAATTCTGATCTTAAATTGAAGGATCCGATCATCCATTTTTAAGACAACGTTCGATTTTGACCGTTCATTTTATGCTTGCTTGATGGACTCTATTATGATTTCGAAAAATTACGAAATTTATTTTCTAGAAGTTTCAAATACCCTAGATCATGTTTAACGGAGTGGATCGTCGATTCGGAAGCTTCATCATCAAAAATAACTTATGAGTACGAAGGGCCACTACTCATAATAGTATAGTAGCTACTCTATATATATATATATATATATATATAGAGTCCGGCTACTATACTATTATAAGTACGATCGCCCTCGTACTCATAAGTTGTTTTCGATGATAGAGCTTCCGAATCGACGATCCACACCGTTAAACGTTATCTAGAGCATTTAAAACTTCTAGAAATAAAATTTTATAATTTTTCGATATCATTTACCCTACGATCAAAAGCTCACAAAATTGACAATTTTTAATGGCCGGTATGGAATACTTCCTAGTTCAACGGTGTAAAAGAATCGGAATTTGTTGAATTTTTGATAGAAAATTCTATTCACTACATAGATAAAGATCAATAACTCCGATCTTGAATTGAAGGATCCGATCATCCCTTTTTAGGATGTCGTTCGATTTTGACCGTTCATTTTATACCCGCTTGATGGACCTTATAATGATTTCGAAAAATTACGAAATTTATTTTCTAGAAGTTTCAAATACTCTAGATCATGTTTAACGGTGTGGATCGCCGATTCGAAAATCCCAACATCGAAAACAACTTATGAGTATACTATCTTTATCGGAAGCACGGAGCCTTAGTGCTTCCACGTCGTTTTCGATGATCGACTTTCGAATCGTCGATCGGCTCAGTTAAACTTGATCTAGAGTATTTGAAATACCTAGAAAATAAATTTTATAATTTTTCGATATCATTTGCCTAGTGATCGAAGGGGCACAAAATCAAATAATTTTAATGGTCATAGTGAGCCGTTTGAAAGTTTAACGGTGTAGAAATATCCAAATTACATGAAATTTTGATAGAAAATTCTTTATACTATATAAAACAAGATCAATATCTTTGATCTAAATTTTTAATGCTATATTATCGCGTTTTGTAAGATTTTTATTTTCAGCCGTTGATTTTTAGCCCCGTTCGATAGGCAAATAATATCGAAAAATCGCAAAATTTATTTTCTAGGTACTTCAAGTACTCTAGATCAAGTTTAACGGAGCCGATCGACGATTCGGAAGCCACAACATCGAAAGCGACGTGGAAGCACGGAGCCTCCGTCTTCCCGAAGCATAGTAGCCTTACTCATATATATATATATATATATATATATATATATATATATATATATATCATTATAAATAAGTACACAATTTCAAAATGTATATAGGTATACCCATATAACCTAAATATAAGTACATATAACCTAAATATAAGTACTTTGAGGGGAATTATTATAAAGTTCATTTCTTTTTTTCTTGCTTTAAATATTTTCTTTGTTACTTGTATTGTATTCACGTAATATATACAGAGTTAGCCTCTTATACTTTCGAAAGTACGAAGGCGATATTATATACCACGAGTTTCTATGCTTCTCTGTTGATTTAATACGATCCGTGCAATATGTTATTATTATTATAATTATAATATATATTTCTTTTATAATACTTTCTCGGATAGCGAAACACACTTTGTCAATTCCAAATAAAGATTAAAATAGATATTCAAAAACACACATTAGTGGCAATTTAATAATACCATTTATGACAATTGCGTTGAACTAAATAAAATGCGTTTTCACTAAAAACTCAACTTAATTTTGTAATTAAGCAACAAATTAGTAAAGTGGAGTTACATCACACCATTAACTTTTCCATCTCAAACTCCTTTTCCCTCTATGATCTATATATAGTTGCATCTTGAGAAAGCCCAAATGCAATAAGGAGAGCCAAAAAAGAAAAAAAAAAAGAAAACCAAAACAAAAACCTAAAAACCTCTCAAATGGCACAACTCACTGCTGTAGTAATTCTTATACTGGCAGCCTCTTTTAGGTCAGGCCATGCCAGCCGTGCTCTCCAGGATCTGGCTGCAGGTCCAACCACCTATCCTCTCCAGGATCAGGCTGCCGGTCCCATCGCCTACGCCCCGTACACTTCTGAAGAGGATCAGACTGTCGGTCCGATCGCCTACGCCCCGTACACTTCTGAATACATAATAACCACCCCCGTCGGCCCATTAACCGTCGATCAGTATCTGGCAAACAAGATCGCCTCAGGATGGTTCGATAGCATCATCAACCCAATTGTGAAGGGGCTTACTTCCGCCATAAATAGGTTTTTGTCTCCCTACATCCCCAAACCGGTCCCTTCCAATTAATACACCCAATTTCCCTTGAGCAATAGAACCTGGTGAAGGGTCATGCATATATGGTTTGCTTCTTTAACTGTTTAACACACACACACACACACACACACACACACACACACAATCTATCATCATAGTATGAAATTATGTGCTCTTATTTTGTAATTCCAATGCTTAATGCCAAATAACTTGTGTTCTTCTAATCTCCATTATTCTTGTGATCACTCTTTAAATTCTTATTTGGTCGTACTGTAAGATGTAGTGCTATGTAAACAGGCACTATCTAAATAGTGCTGTTGGAAGAAGCACTCAGAAATAGAAGAATTACATCGGATATTCAGCTTTAGAAACTCCAAATCTCATTTTATTTTTCTTTTTGAGAGATAGATAGCACGCTACGCGCTTCGTTTATTTTATTTAGAAATAAACTTAGCTGGAAATGTGAATAAACTAGGATTCGAACTTGGGTCTCGAATACCAACCACCAATTCCTTTGCCACTTGCTCTAGGGACGGTCGGTCATTTCTACTTTTCGATGAAACAGAATTAAGCTCTACATAAATTTTGGCATCTAAATGCAATCATAACCATTGAGATTCATCCAAAAAATTTTCAATTGGAACACCAATTAATCCATCAAAAATATGCAAGCATACAATTTCAATTCCATTTAGTTCAAAAACATGTACAATTTGCAAAAGTCTTTTCCTTTTTTTCCCCCTAATTTTTCTTCTTTTTTTGGCCTTTTAAGGCTCCAAATTAAAACCTGTACAAAAACAAACCATAGATTTCAAATAGACATAAAGCTAGTAAACACAATCAATACTTATGTACAAGGCTTTTTTTTTGCATTTAGTCCCTCTCAAAAAAAAGTTTCACAAATAGCTCTATAAAATTCATATTTGCAATATTAGTCCTATCCCCGCCATGCAAGCGCCGCGCGAGTGAGCTAGCATAAGGTCTTCATTCTCTTTTATGATAATAATAATTAATAATAATAATAAATAAAATAAAATAAAATAATTCTCTGCATACATGCCCTAGCTAAAAAAAAATTGGTACTGGTGGAAGATGCTTGTTGTGGAATATTGTGGAGGTACCAAAATGCAGTAGGAAATGAACTAAAACCAAAATCAAAACCAAAAAAAAAGAAGAGAAAACTTCAAATACCCTCCTGTAGTTTCGCACTTTTTCACTTTAGTACATTATGGTTTAAAATGTATCAAGTTAGTATCCTGTGGTTTCGCAGTTTCAATTCTCACTTTAGTACCTTGTTGTTTAAAGTGTATCAAGTTAGTAGCCCGTGGTTTCGCACTTTCCTATTTTAATACCATGTGGTTTAATATTTCGTCAAATTATGTATCCCGAAATAAATAATAAAAAGAGAAAATTGAAACCGCATGGTACTAACTTGATACAAAAATGAAACCACCGAGTACTAACTTGATACATTTGAAACCACAAGGTACTAATGTGAGAAAGTGCAAAACCATATGGTACTAACTTGATACACTTTAAACCGCATGGTACTAAAGTGAGAAAGTGCGAAACCACAGGGGGGTATTTGACGTTTCCCAAAAAAAAGAAAAGCAAAAACAAAACCCTAAAAACCACTCAAATGGCACAACTCATTTTATAGCAATCCTTGCATTGGCGCCCTCTTTGACATCAGGCAACACAGGCCGTGCTCTCGAGGATCAGGCTGTTGGTCCGACCACCTATCCTCTCCAGGATCAGACTGTCAGTCTGATTGCCTACATAAGATTTTGTCTCCCTACATCCGCAAGCCAATCCCTTACAATACATCAAGCTTATATGTAGTGCTGAGGGCGGTTGCGGCTATGGATGGCGGCGGCGGCGAGGACATGTACGATGACGGCGGCAACTGCTACGAGTTGAAGAGGAAAGAGGAGGAGGAAGAAGAAAAGAAAGAGAAATAGTATACAATTCATCCAAAGAGTGCAACTTTCGCTTAAAGAGTGTAACTTTTATCTCAAAATATATAATTTCTGTCTCAAAAAGTACAACTTTCATTTAAAATAGTGCAAAATTTTGTTAAAACAGTGTAACTTTATTTTAACAATAGAATTTCATATTTTTCTTACTTATTCTATAATTTTTTATCTTTCTTGTAGGAAAAAAAAAATACTTTTTTTTATTTTTTTTTTGTCACGACCTCTCCCTTCCCCTCCATCGCAGCCACCGCCCTCGCTGAATGTAATTATTTTTCTCCCTCTCCGACGGAGGGCCGTCCTCGCTATTGTCGCGGAGGGCCGCGGAGGAGGTGGAGAAGGGTCGGAGAGGAAAAAAAAAAAAGAGTCACGGCACGGCCTCGGCGAAGTCGGAGGCGAGGAGAGTGCGGGAGGGAGGGGGGAGGGTTGGGTGCGTGGGCGAGAGCGAGGGCGTGAGGGGCAGAGTTTGCCATTTCCGCCTCCGCCACCTTCTTCGAAGAGCAAAAGAAAAGAACGCGAAAAAAAAGAAAAGAGAAAAAAGGTATAAGGGTATCATATCATGGTCAGTTTACTAAAAATTCGAACCGAATCTGGAAAATCGAAAAATATGGCACGGTTTTGCAAAAGCTCAAAACTTGTAGATTTTTTAAGAAAATTGGCATTTATTTATTTATTTTATTTATTATTGTTAATTAGTGGGATTGCTATAGTTATAATTGCAGTCAATTTGGGTGTAATTTCAATTTCCTTTGAAATTTTTAATTTTACTACATAATTCTTTTTAATTTATTTGATTTGAATCCGTTAGTGACTCTTTAATTTTAAAATTTGATGCGCCGTTTATCTTTATAGGTTTAGGTTAGAATATTTTGTGTAATTTATGTAACTATAAATTAATTAAAGTAAGCAATTAGTCTAAATTTTGCAATACAAGAGCAATCAAATCATTCAAATCAAACAAATCAAAAGATTGGATATTAAAATCAAAAATTTCAAAGGTAAGATAGTTGAATTAAAACGACCTGAAGTTCAAGTAAGTTTTTGTTGGGAATCTGATACTCATCCTGGTACCAGATTTTGAGAATCCGCAATCCGCTCCGGTACCGACTGTTGTTAATTCGATACTGAATGTTGGAATTCTGCAATGGAAGCATCGAATTTACCATAAATCTGTCTCCTTAGCAAAAGCTGTGTACGACATGCTATTACAATATTATTTTTTTTAGGGAAAACTTCAAATACCCCCATTATGGTTTTACACTTTCGCACTTTAGTAACCTGTGGTTTAAAGTGTATCAAGTTAGTACCCTGTGGTTTCACACTTTCTAACTTCGGTACCCTGTGGTTTATCAAGTTAGTACCCTATGGTTTTATTTTTGTATCAAGTTAGTACCCTGTGATTTCAATTTTTTCTTTTTATTATCCATTTTGGGGTATATAATTTAACGAAATATTAAACCACAATGTACTAAAGTGAGAAAGTCCGAAACCACAAGGTACTAACATGATACACTTGAAACCACAGGATACTAAAGTGAGAAAGTACGAAACCACAGAGTACTAACTTGATACACTTTAAACCACAGGGTACTAAAATGAGAAAGTGTGAAACCACAGGGGGGTATTAGAAGTTTCCCCTATTTTTTATGGGACATTTTCTCAACATGTGGAAGGCAAATGGAGCTTGAAACAAAAGTATTCACAAACACATTTTAGCTGCAGCGTAATAACAACATTTATGACAAATGCGTTATACTAAATTAAATACTCACTAAAAACTCAACTTAAACTTCTTTCTAATTCTAACTAAGAAACATACATCAACTCCAAAATTAATTAAACACCATTAATTTTTCCATCTCAAACTCCTTTTCCCTCTATGATCTCTCTCTCTCTATATATAGGTGCATCTTGAGAAAGCCCAAATGCAGTAGGGAGAGCTAAAAACCAAAACCAAAAAAAAAAAAAAAAAAACCTAAAAAAAACCTCTCAAATGGCACAACTCACTGCTGTAGTAATTCTTATATTGGCAGCCTCTTTTACGTCAGGCCATGCAAGCCGTGCTCTCCAGAATCAGGCTGCAGGTCCAGCCACCTATCCTCTCCAGGATCAGACTGCCGGTCCCATCGCCTACGCCCCGTACACTTCTGAAGAGGGTCAGACTGTCGGTCCGATCGCCTACGCCCCGTACACTTCTGAATACATAACGAGAACCACCGTCGACCCACTAAGCGTCGATCAGTATCTGGCAAACAAGATTGCCTCGGGATGGCTCGATAGCATCCTTGGCCCAATTGTACGGGGGATTAATTCCGCCATAAATAGGGGGCTTAGATCCGCCATAAATAGGTTTGTGTCTCCCTACATCCCCAAACCGGTCCCTTCCAATTAATACACCCAATTTGCCTTGAGAATAGAACCTGGTGAAGGGTCATGGTTTGCTTCTTTAACTATTTAACACACACACTCACACACAATCTATCATCATAGTATTAAATTATGTGCTCTTATTTTGTATTTCAAATGCTTAATGCCAAATAACTTGTGTTCTTCTAATCTCCATTTGTCTCGTGATCACTCTTTAAATTCTTATTTGGTCGTACTGTAAGATGTAGTGTTATATAAATAGGCACTATCTAAATAGTTGTTGGAAGAAGCACTCAGAAATAGAAGAATTACATCGGATATTCAGCTTTAGAAACTCCAAATCTCATTTCTACTTTTCGATGCAACAAAATTAAGCTCTACATAAAATTTGGCATCTAAATGCAATCATAACCGTTGATGTGACACCCCAATAGTCCCACATCGGATGGAAATGGGGTTGTCATTGGGTTTATATGAGACTTAGACACTAGTAATAATAACTGGGCTTAAGCATTTTGGGCCGGTGGTTGGGCCCAACGAGTTATTATTGCTAGTGGGCTGGTGGGTCGTTACATTTGGTATCAGAGCCGGTTCACCAGCTGGACATGTGTGGCGAGTCTCTACGAGCCGAGTGCGGATGACGGGCTAGCGAGACGAGTCTCACATAGCCTGGTGATCTTGGGCTGTGTGTGTGATTGGACTGACGAGGATGTCAGGGCCTTAACGGGGGGAGTCTGTGACACCCCAATAGTCCCACATCGGATGGGAATGGGGTTGTCATTGGATTTATATGAGCCTTAGACACTAGTAATAATAACTGGGCTTAAGCATTTTGGGCCGGTGGTTGGGCCCAACGAGTTATTATTGCTAGTGGGCTGGGTCGTTACAGTTGAGATTCATCCCAAAAATTTTCAATTGGAACACCAATTAATCCATCAAAAATATGCAAGCATACAATTTCAATTCCATTTGGTTCAAAAGCATGTGTACAATTTGCAAAAGTGTTGTTCTTTTTTTTTCCCCCCTAATTTTTCTTTTTTTGGCCTTTTAAGGCTTCAAAACCTGTACAAAAACAAACCATAGATTTCAAATAGACATACAACTAGTAAACACAATCAATACTTTATGTACAAGGCTTCTTTTTGCATTTAGTCCTAGTCCCCCTCAAAAAATAGTTTCACAAATAGCTCCATAAAATTTATATTTGCAATATTGGTCATATCTCTGCCATGCAAGTGCCGCGCGAGCGCCATGTGATTGAGCTAGTATAAGGTCTTCATTCGATCCTTTGAAATTGATACCTCCTTAAAAGATGATAATAATAATAAAAAATAAAATTAAAAAAAAAATTCTCTACATACATGCCCTAGCTAAAAAAACCTTGGTATTGGTGCAAGATGCTTGTTGTGGAATATTAAAACGTATTAAGTTAGTACCATGTGGTTTCGCACTTTCTCACTTTAGTTCTTTGTGGTTTAAAGTGTATCCAGTTAGTACCATATGGTTTCACACTTTCTCACTTTAATACTCTGTGGTTTAATATTTTGTTAAATTATATATCCCGAAATAAATAATAAAAAGAGAAAATCGAAACCACGGGATACTAACTCGATACAAAAATGAAACCACAGAGTACTAACTTGATACGCTTGAAACCATAGGGTAATAAAGTGAGAAAGTGCGAAACCACAGGGTACAAACTTGATACACCTTAAACCACATGGTACTAAAGTGAGAAAGTGCGAAACCACATAGGGTATTTGAAGTTTCCCCAAAAAAGAAAAAAGCAAAAATGAAACCCTAGATAAAAAATCACTCAAATGGCACAACTCATTTTTATAGCAATCCTTGCATTGGCACCCTCTTTGACGTTGGGCCACGCAGGCCGTGCTCTCCAGGATCGGACTGTCGGTCCGATTGCCTACATAGGATTTTGTCTCCCTACATCCGCAAGCCGATCTCTTACAATACATCAAGTTTGTGTAGTTTGAGGACGGCTGCTGCTATGGATGGTGGCGACGGCGAGGACATGTACAATGACGGCGGTGACTGCTGCGAGTTGAAGAGGAAAAAGGAGGAGGTGGAAAAAGAGGAGAAAGAGAAATAGTATAAAATTCATCGAAACAGTGTAACTTTCGCCTAAAGAGTATAACTCTTATCTCAAAAAGTATAATTTCTGTCTCAAAAAATGCAACTTTCATTTAAAATAGTGCAAAATTTTGTTCAAACAGTGTAACTTTATTTTAATAATACAATTTTATATTTTTCTTACTTCTTTTATAATTTTTTATTTTTCTTGTAAGAAAAAAAATTTTTTTTTAAATTTTTTTCTCTTTATATGTATTTTTTTGTCACGACCTCTCCCTTCCCCTCTATCGCAGCCACCGCCCTCACTAGAATGTAATTATTTTTCTCCCTCTCCTTCGCTGGCGAAGGGCCGTTCTCGCTATTGTCGCGGAGGGCCGCGGAGGGGGTGGAGGAGGGTTGGAAAGACGGAAAAAAAAAAGAAAAAAGAGTTACGGCACGGCCTCGGCGAAGTCGGAGGCGAGGAGGCGAGGAGCGAGGGCGAGGGCGAGGGCGAGGGCGTAAGGGGCAAAGGCTGTCGTTTCCGCCTCCACCTCCGCCACCTTCTTCGAAGAGAAAAAGAAAAGAACGTGAAAAAAGAAAAGAAGAGAGAAAAAAGATATAAGGGTATTTTGGTCAGTTTGCTAAAAATTCGAACCGAATCTGTAAAATCGAAAAATGTGCACCGTTTTGCAAAAGCTCAAAACTTGTAGATTTTTTATGCAAATTGGCATTTATTTATTTATTTTATTTATTATTGTTAATTAGTGGGATTGCTGTAGTTATAACTGTAGTCAATTTGGGCTTAATTTCAATTGCCTTTGAAATTTTTAATTTTACTACATAATTCTTTTAATTTATTTGATTTGAATCCGTTAGTGACTCTTTAATTTTAAAATTTGATACGCTGTTTATCTTTCTAGGTTTAGGTTAGCATATTTTGTGTAATTTATGTAACTATAAATTAATTAAAGTAAAAAATTAGTCTAAATTTTGCAACACAAGAGCTATCAAATCATTTGAATCAAACAAATCGAAAGATTGGATATTAAAATCAAAATTTTCAAAGGTAAGATAGTTGAATTAAAACGACCTGAAGTTCAAGTAAGTTTTTGTTAGGAATCTGATACTCATCCTGGTACCAGATTTTGAGAATCCGCAACCTGTTTCGGTACCGACTGTTGTTAATCCGATACCGAATGTTGGAATTCTGCAATGGAAGCGTCGAATCGCGTTTTACCATAAATTTGTCTCCTTAGCAAAAGCTCGTATAATCATAAAAGAGAGAAAAGGACAAACCAAAAAAATATGCGGGTAAAATAAGATTCATTAGATAAGTGAAGATTACATATGGCTCCTCTTGTGTAACAGAGTAGCTACAACTCGAGCTCTCTTTTTGAATCGACTCTTCTTATCTTTTATAAACATAAAAGAACTAATTTTTCTTTTTCTCTCTCACATGCACCCATGCACTAATAAATATTTAAATCTATATTTAGTCTATCTCCAATAAATTTAAATATTTATCCTAATAATTATTATTTAAATCTTAATTTATCCAAATAATTGTGAAACTATAGGGTACTAAAATGAAAAAGTGCGAAACCACAGGGAGGTATTTGAAGTTTCCCCTTTTTTTATAACATTTTCTCAACATGTGGAAGGCAAATGGAGCTTGAAACAAAAGTTCACAAACACATTTTAGCAGCAGTTTAATAATAGCATTTATGACAAATGCGTTATATTAAATTAAATACTCACTAAAACTCAGCTTAATTCTAACTAATTAGAAACATACATCAACTCCCAAATTAATTAAACACCATTAATTTTTCCATCTCAAACTCCTTTTCCCTCTATGATCTCTCTCTCTATATATAGGTGCATCTTGAGAAAGCCCAAATGCATAAGGAGAGCTAAAAACCAAACCAAAAAAAAAAGAAAAAAACCTAAAAAAAACCCTCTCAAATGGCACAACTCACTGCTGTAGTAATTCTTATATTGGCAGCCTCTTTTACGTCAGGCCATGCAAGCCGTGCTCTCCAGAATCAGGCTGCAGGTCCAGCCACCTATCCTCTCCAGGATCAGACTGTCGGTCCCGTCGCCTACGCCCCGTACACTTCTGAAGAGGGTCAGACTGTCGGTCCGATCGCCTACGCCCCGTACACTTCTGAATACATAACGAGAACCATCGTCGACCCACTAAGTGTCGATCAGTATCTGGCAAACAAGATCGCCTCGGGATGGCTCGATAGCATCCTCGGCCCAATTGTACAGGGGATTAATTCCGCCATAAGTAGGGGGCTTAGATCCGCCATAAATAGGTTTGTGTCTCCCTACATCCCCAAACCGGTCCCTTCCAATTAATACACCCAATTCGCCTTGAGCAATAGAACCTGGTGAAGGGTCATGGTTTGCTTCTTTAACTATTTAACACACACACTCACACACAATCTATCATCATAGTATGAAATTATGTGCTCTTATTTTGTATTTCAAATGCTTAATGCCAAATAACTTGTGTTCTTCTAATCTCCATTTGTCTCGTGATCACTCTTTAAATTCTTATTTGGTCGTACTGTAAGATGTAGTGTTATATAAATAGGCACTATCTAAATAGCGCTGTTGGAAGAAGCACTCAGAAATAGAAGAATTACATCGGATATTCAGCTTTAGAAACTCCAAATCTCATTTCTACTTTTCGATGCAACAAAATTAAGCTCTACATAAAATTTGGCATCTAAATGCAATCATAACCGTTGAGATTCACCCCAAAAATTTTCACTTGGAACACCAATTAATCCATCAAAAATATGCAAGCATACAATTTCAATTCCATTTAGTTCAAAAGCATGTGTACAATTTGCAAAAGTGTTTTTCTTTTTTTTGGCCTTTTAAGGCTTCAAAACCTGTACAAAAACAAACCATAGATTTCAAATAGACATACAGCTAGTAATTAAACACAATCAATACTTATGTACAAGGCTTTTTTTTCGCATTTAGTCCCCCTCAAAAAAAAAGTTTCACAAATAGTTCTATAAAATTTATATTTGCAATATTGGTCCTATCCCTGCCATGCAAGCGCCGCGTAAGCGCCACGTAATCGAGCTAGCATAAGGTCTTCATTCGATCCTTTGAAATTGATACCTCCTTAAAAGATGATAATAATAATAATAAATAATAATAAAAAATAAAATAAAATAAAATAAAATAAATTCTCTGCATACATAGCTAAAAAAAAACTTGGTACTGGTGGAAGATTCTTGTTGTGGAATATTGTGTAGGTACGAAAATGTAGTAGGAAATGAACTAAAACCAAAACCAAAACCAAAACAAAAAAAAAGAAAAAGGAAAACTTCAAATACCCCCTTGTGGGTTCGCACTTTTTCATTTTAGTACCCTGTGGTTTAAAATGTATCAAGTTAGTAACATATGGTTTCGTACTTTCTCACTTTAGTACCCTATGGTTTAAAGTGTATCAAGTTAGTATATACCCTGTGGATGTGGTTTCGCACTTTCTCACTTTAATACTCTGTGGTTTAATATTTCGTTAAATTATATATCCCGAAATAAATAATAAAAAGAGAAAATCGAAACCACGGGGTACTAACTTGATATAAAATTGAAACCACAGAATACTAACTTGATACACTTGAAACCATAGAGTACTAAAGTGAGAAAGTGCGAAACCACAGGGTACTAATTTGATACACCTTAAATCACAAGGTACTAAAGTAAGAATGTACGAAACCATAGGGGGGTATTTGAAGTTTCCCGAAAAAAAGAAGAAGAAAAAAAAGCGAAATAGTATAAAATTTCACCCAAAGAGTGCAACTTTAGTCTAAAAAGTGTAACTCTTATCTCAAAATATATAATTTCTGTCATAAAAAGTACAACTTTCATTTAAAATAGTGCAAAATTTTGTTAAAACAGTGTAACTTTATTTTAACAATACAATTTCATATTTTTCTTCATTCTTCTATATTTTTTTATCTTTCTTGTAGGAAAAAAATATTATTTTTTTTTTTTTTTTTTTTTTTTTTTTTTTTTTTTTTTTTTTTTGGTCACGACCTCTCCCTTCCCCTTCATCGCAGCTACCGCCCTCGACAGAATGTAATTATTTTTCTCCCTCTCCGGCGGAGGGCCGTCCTCGCTATTGTCGTGGAGGGCCGTGGAGGGGGTGGAGAAGGGTCGGAGAGAAAAAAAAAAAAAAAAAAAAAAAAAGAAAAAGAGTCGCAAACACGGCCTCGAAGTCGAAGGGGCAGAGGCTGCCGTTTCCGCCTCACGACCTTATTCAAAAAGAAAAAAAAAAGAACGCTAAAAAAAAAAGAGAAAAAAAAGGTATAAGGGTATCTTGGTCAGTTTACTAAAAATTCGAACTGAATCTGTAAAATCGAAAAATGTGGCATGGTTTTGTAAAAGCTCAAAACTTGTAGATTTTTTAAGCAAATTGGCATTTATTTATTTATTTTATTTATTATTATTAATTAGTGGGATTGTTGTAGTTATAACTGCAGTCAATTTGGGTGTAATTTCAATTGCCTTTGAAATTTTTAATTTTACTACATAATTCTTTTAATTTATTTGATTTGAATCCGTAAATGACTCTTTAATTTTAAAATTTGATGTGTTGTTTATCTTTATAGGTTTAGGTTAGCATATTTTGTGTAATTTTTGTAACTATAAATTAATTAAAGTAAGCAATTAGTCTAAAATTTGCAACACAAGAGCTATCAAATCGTTCGAATCAAACAAATTGTGAGATTGGATATTAAAATCAAAATTTTCAAAGGTAAGATAGTTGAATTAAAACGACCTGAAGTTCAAGTTTTTGTTGGAAATCTGAAACTCATCATGTTACCAGATTTTGAGAATTCGCAACCCGTTCTGGTGATAAATCTATCTCCTTAGCTAAAGCTAATACAACCATAAAAGAGAGAAAGGAACAAACAGAAAAAATATGCATGTAAAATAAGATTCATTAAATAAGAGAAGATTACATCTAGGGGTGGAAACGAGCCGAGCTCGAGCGAGCTTACCTCAGCTCAAGCTTGGCTTGAAATTAATTTCGAGCCTAAATTTAGGCTCAAGCTCGGCTTGAAATTAATTCGAGCCGAGCTCGAGCGAGCCTAACTTCGAGTCGAGCGAGCTCGAGCTCTAAACGAGCCGCTTGAAATTTTTAACATCGTGCAATCTATAATTTAATTTTTATAAAATATTATCTCAAATTTGATACAAAAAATATCTAATAGTTCAACATATAAAATAAATGCATAAAATAAGATATTATAATATTATAAAAATTAGGAAAAATAATTCGAGCAAGTGAAAAAGAGAGAGAGAGAGCAATTAGAGTAGAATTTCTTGATTTAATTTTGTGGGCGCAATTATCTAAATTCTATATAGATATAATTAAAATACATAATATACATTATTTTATATAATTAAAGTATATATTATATATAATTATATATAGAGAGAGTTCGGCTGCTATATTATTTTGAGTATAGATCCATTTATACTCATCAGTTTTTGATCGTTGGATTTATTCTTTTAACTATTTCAATCCTAGGGGACCACTATCATCCTAATCGCACATCCAACGACTGAAAATTTATAAGTATAAAGAGATATATACTTATAAGAGTATAGTAGCCAAATACTATATTATAATATTATTATACATATATTTAAACTACTATATTATATTAATAGTGCAAATGGCTTGCTATTAGGTTTTCGGCCCTTGTATGAAGGGATGGGCGGTTAGGATGATAGTAGCCCCCTAGGGTTCAGTAGGTGACTAGTTGAATAGTGTGATCTAACAGATGAAATTGTCCAAAGGGGTAGATCCAACGGAAGAAACTCGAGAATACCAAATGCTTGCTACTATCGGTAGTACAGTAGCTGAACTCTATATATATAGGTAAATCTAATGATAGAAAACTCGATTGCACAAAATGCTCAGTACTATCAATAGTATAGATAGTATAGTAGCTGGAATATGTATAGAGAGAGAGAGAGTCTAGCTATTATATTATCGATAGTACAAAATGCTTAGTGTTATCGAATTTTGTACCGTTAGATCTAACCCTCTGACCATTTTCACCCATTAGATTATACTATTCAACTAATCTCCCACTCAATTCTAGAGAATCACTATCATCCTAACTATACATCTCATCATCCAATGACTGAAAATCTAACAGCAAGTGGTTGGTACTATTAATGATATTGTAGACTATATATATATATATTCGAGCTTTCGAGCTTTTCGAGCCTAATTCGAACGAGCCTAGTAATACTCAAGCTCGGCTTGAAATTAATTTCGAGCCGAGATTTAGGCTCAAGCTCAGCTTGGAATTAATTCGAGCCGAGCTCGAGCGAGCCAAATATCGAGCCGAACGCGAGTCGAACACGAGCCGGCTCGCTCGTTTGCCAGCCCTAATTACATCTGACTCCTCTTGTGTAAGAGAGTGAGTAGTTACAACTCGAGCCCTCTTTTTGAATCTGTGAGGCCCCAACTTCCCAGGGGGTCACCCATCCTAGGACTACTCCCGTCCTAGCACGCTTAACTCTCTTAACCTCTTGGGCCTTGCCACCACCAAAAATGTTTAAGCCAGGTTAAGAGTTTAGCCCTATTATATCTCATATATAGGACTATCTAGGGTCTCACAATCTCCCATCCTTTAAGCCCTGACGTCCTCGTCAGGCTCAGACTCACAAGTACCAGGCGATGTGAGACTCGTCTCGCTAGCCCGTCATCCAGACCCTGGCTCAGCCGAGACTCATCTCACACTTCCGGCTGGTAATTGGCTCTGATACCATCTGTGACGCCCCAACTTCCAAGGGGGTCACCCATCCTATGACTACTCCCGTCCTAGCACGCCTAACTCTCTTAACCTCTTGGGCCTTGCCACCACCCAAAATGCTTAAGCCGGGTTAAGAGTTTAGCCCTATTATATCTCATATATAGGACTATCTGGGGTCTCACAGAATCTCTGACTCTTCTCTTGTTTTTTATAAACATAAAAGACTACTTTTTTTCTTTTTCTCTCTCACACAACTTGAACTCAGGATCTCCTGCTCTGATACCATGTAAAACAATCGTTGTACTCTAAAAGCTTAAGCTATTAGAGAACGGTGTTTATATAATTTTGTATTTAACAATAATGTTACTAGGGTTAAAGGAGCTAGGGCAAAAGTATAGAGAAATACGCTTCTCCACTAAATTATTGCGATCTTTACGACATGCTATTACAATATTATTTTTTTTATAATATTTTCTCAACATGTGGAACGCAAATGGAGCTTAAACAAAAGTTCACAAACATATTTTAGCAGCAGTTTAATAATAGCATTTATGACAAATGCGTTATATTAAATTAAATACTCACTAAAAACTCAGCTTAAACTCCTTTCTAATTCTAACTAAGAAACATACTCCTTTCTAATTCTAACTAAGAAACATACATCAACTCCGAAATTAATTAAACACCATTAATTTTTCCATCTCAAACTCCTTTTCCCTCTATGATCTCTCTCTCTATATAAAGGTGCATCTTGAGAAAGCCCAAATGCAGTAGGGAGAGCTAAAAACCAAAACCAAAAAAAAAAAAAAAAAAAAAAAACCCTAAAACCCTCTCAAATGGCACAACTCACTGCTGTAGTAATTCTTATACTGGCAGCCTCTTTTACGTCAGGCCATGCAAGCCGTGCTCTCCAGAATCAGGCTGCAGGTCCAGCCACCTATCCACTCCAGGATCAGACTGCCGGTCCCATCGCCTACGCCCCGTACACTTCTGAAGAGGATCAGACTGTCGATCCGATCGCCTACGCCCCGTACACTTCTGAATACATAATAACCACACCCGTCGACCCATTAACCGTCGATCAGTATCTGGCAAACAAGATCGCCTCAGGATGGTTCGATAGCATCATCAACCCAATTGTGAAGGGGCTTAGTTCCGCTGTGAAGGGGCTTAGTTCCGCCATAAATAGGTTTTTGTCTCCCTACATCCCCAAACCGGTCCCTTCCAATTAATACACCCAATTTGCCTTGAGCAATAGAACCTGGTGAAGGGTCATGGTTTGCTTCTTTAACTATTTAACACACACTCACACACAATCTATCATCATAGTATGAAATTATGTGCTCTTAATGCCAATTCACTGGTGTTCTTCTAATCTCCATTTATCTCGTGATCGCTCTTTAAATTCTTATTTGGTCGTACTGTAAGGGTGTAGTGTTATATAAATAGGCACGATCTAAATAGTGCAATTGGAAGATGCACTCAGAAATAGAAGAATTTTATGTCGTGATCACTCTTTAAATTCTTATTTGGCGGTGCGGTAAGATGTAGCACTATATGAATAGGCACTATCTGAATAGTGCTATTGAAAAAGCACTCTTAAATAGAAGAATTTTATCTCGTGATCACTCTTTAAATTCTTATTTGATGGTGTCATAAGATGTAGCACTATATGAATAGGCCAAGGATTTAAGTGTCGTGACACAGGATCGCGTCGGAAACTTATCGGCATGGTACGGCACGGTGTGTGCCGAACCGTATACCATGCCGATCCGTGCTTGTCAAAAAAAATCTTGTGTGCCAACACATAATAGTATAAAATATTTATTTTCTTTAGTAACAAAATATTATAACTATTTATTATGTTTTTTTTTGTCACTTCTTTTGAACTTTATTGAGAAAATTACTTACTAATTTAAAAAATAGAATGTTTTGAGCTGTGTCATTGGCACGAGGCCTATATCGTGCCGATATCTTATTGACACAGTACAACATGACGAATACGGCCCGTGCCGACGGACACTTAAAACCTTGGAATAGGCACTATCTAAATAGCACTATTGAAAGAAACACTGAAGCACTCAGAAATAGAAGAATTACAGTAGATCTCCTGCTTCAGAGACTCCATGTCTCATTTTCAGTTTCTGATGTAACAAAAGCTCCAGATAAATTTCAACATTTTAATGCAATCATAACCATTGAGATTCATCCCAAAAATTTTCAAATTGGAACACCAATTAATCCATCAAAAATATGCGAGAATACAATCTCTATTCCATTTAGGTTCAAACACTACTAAAATTCAATTTGCAAAAGTGGTTTTTTTTTTTTTTCCTAATTCTTCTTCTTTTTTTTTTTTGGCCTTTTTAGGCTTCAAAACATGTACAAAAACAAACCACAGAGTTCAAATAGACATTACAGTAAACACAATGAAAACTTATGTATACACCCAATACATCTAGTAGTGTTTTTAAGCTTACTGAGAAACTAAGCCTTTTTTTTCATTTTTTTTTCATTTTTTGTTCCAACAATTTCTTGGTTTCAAAGATCCTCTCATTAGATTTTGTTTCTAAAGTGTGCGAGGTTCCGAAGCTCTTCGAACGCGTCCATCGTCTCTGCGTCGAATCCTCCTGCAAACTGCATCGACGGTAACAAGCTTAGTTAATGGCGTGTCCCGAAAAGCAATCGCGAAAATTGTTAAATTGGAGATGCTAAAAATGGTTTTTTTTTAAAAAAATGCGCGTAGACCGCTCAACAAGAGACACATTATACTTTTTATTCTTTCACCGCGCGACAATGATTCTACTTTATTTTGGTCTGAAATTGCGGAGACCAAAATCGTAGTTTCGTCAGCTAAAAAGAGCCGACAGAGCACCAAGTTAAGATTGTCGCATGAATATTTGAGTTGTTTGCTAGTGAAACGGTCGATCATACTAGAGTTTAAGCGGCGCATAAACAACAAAGAAAAATTCTTCACCGACAACGATTCTACTTTATTTTGGTCTGAAATTGCAGTGACCAAAATCGTAGTTTCGTCAGCTAAAAAGAGCCGACAGAGCACCAAGTTTTCGCATGAATATTGAAGTTGTTTGCTACTGAAACAGTCGATCATACTAGAGTTTAAGCGACGCATAAACAACAAAGAAAAAGGGCCGTAAAGATTCATCGATAGCACTTTGCGCGTACGAACCTGATGAATTCTGAAGGCAAATCTCACTCCCTGAAGCATCATGTACTCCAAAGCCGGATCTTTGTTCGACGCCCCCATGGACTGCAGTTCAGTAGCCACTCTCTTCATATACTTCTTCGCCAACTTCACCGACGCAAACTTCATCTGAAATTGTATATATGTATGATCCTTTTTTTTTTTGAATAAAATTGTATGAAACAAGCGACGAAAATCGTAGGCGTGTGTATATATATACCTTGCTAATTATTCCGTTATCAAGCATCCAATCTGTGGGAATTTTGAACTCCTTGCAGTGGCGCAACATCGAATCTCTCGTTCTCAATAGATTGTAGACACTTCTCTCCATCCTAAAATTCGAAGAAACACGACATGACGACATCATTTACTGTTAATGCGGACAGGGAAAAACGAAATGTGAGTAATTGTTATTTACCAACCTTTCAGATAATGAGACCATCTTTTTCAGCGCGACGTCGCAAGGAAGGCGCGGATCGTCCTCGTAATTTGAAACATCTGCTTCGAGTTTTTTCAGATCCCGATACCCAAACGCCGCTTCGCGGAGAGCGTCGGCTTTTCTCTCTGGCCAATCGAAGTGCTTCAGCACTGCCCTTTCATCAACCTTCAATACAATTTTTAAGAAATATGTTCCGATTTCAGTTCACATTGTTATATATGTATATATACCGAACTTCGTAAAAGTTATTTTCATACTAAAAAGCATAGTTCGTCGTCGAGCCACTTCACAAAAGCAACCACGTCCTCGATGTCACTATAAGCCGCATCGTTCACCTCCTTTATCAATGATTTCACGAATTCACCTTGAGTTTCAACGTCGGCCTTTATCTGAGCACAACAAGAACGAAAGATTTATTTTAGAATTCAAAATCTGAATATTCGATGAAAACACCATTCAAAAATTTTATTACAATACATTGATTTGTGTACAAGGGCCTCGAAAGTAAATTGGTTGAGATGAATAGAGTTTTCTTACAGCCAACAAATGAGAGGACCGATTTTCGATTTCACCGATCATGCTACTTCGAACGTTTGCGACGTTCGGGGCTTCGCATATCGCTCCGCCGCAAGAATCTCTTCTCGAATCCCTCTTCATAAGAGAATGGTATAGCTCAGCGACTTGCGGGGCCCGCCGCATCACTCCCGTGCTTCTCGTAGAGAACTTTGGCGGCGGTGGCGGTGGTGGCGGAGGTGGCGGAGGCGGAGGCGGCGGTTTCAAATTGGACCCCTTCGAACTACCGACGCGAGGGTTACAATTCGAAGGCCTCGGCGGAGGATTGGGCACACGTAACGCACGCTTTTCGACGTCGAGGGTGGCGAGTTTGCATGTCTCGGCCTTGCCCGCGAACGATCTCGAGGTCGGAACACCTCCAAGATTGTATTTCTCTACAAGTAGTTGGTGTTTATTTTCGACCTCTTTGCGGAAAATAAAATTGTCGGATTGGCGCCTCTTGATAACACTCAAGTCCTCTTCTTCTTCGCAGCTGTTCGGGCCGCTTATAGAATGCCTTCTACTACTCGGGCTTCTCCCTTTTCGCGCTTCGACCCAATCTTTGTCTAGAATCGCTTCGTACACCTCCGAGTTCCCGCAAGTCTCACCATTTTGAGGCCATTTTGCGGCATCTTCTTCGAGATCAACTTTCCTGTAAGTGTCGACACGGTTAGAAATTTTTTCGATGCTTACGATTTCCACATCTTTGCAAGCGACAATATCGTCTAAATCAATCGCTTGCCGTGATTCCTTATCCGAAAGCTCGTGGCGCAAGCACGAGTTGATCCAGCAGAGGTAAGCGAGCTCCTCGACTTCGGTTAGCCGGCTCATTTGTAGGCCCTCGACTTGTTTGCTCAAGTTCGCGTTAGTGTGCCTCAATAGCGACGCCTCGGCTTGGACCTTCGCAACTATGTCACTCTACAAACGAATCGACAGTGGTAGAAATAAATCAGTTCACCGTAAATCCAAAATTGCGAAATCACAAAAAACCACCCAAAAGAAAAGGCACAGCGAATTATACCTCCGAGTCCTTGGCGAAGCGAGCAAGCTTAGATTCTGCCGAGGAGAGCCGAAAAGCGAGATTCCTCTTCTGAAGCTGTAATTCCTTGTTTATTCGACGCAACTCGACAACTTTGATCTCCAAATTCTTGTACGAAGACGCATTTCTCTCCGAACCCGAATCCGATATCGAGCTTTCCTCGTGGTTAGAAGATAAGGATGCTAATTGCTCGCAAAGGTTCGTCTTCTCGGCTTCGAGCGAATCGACCGTGGAGTTAAGCTTCTCGATCTCGTTCTTTTTGATATCGAGCTCCAATTCAAGCTCCGAAACTCTCGGGCTCTCCTTGTACTGCAAAAGCTCGCATCTTAGCGCCAATTCCCTCTCCTTGGATTCTCTAAGCAATTCTCTAAGTTGATCGAGCTCGAGAACGAGATTGTGCGAAGAAGGGGACTTGATGTAATTGCAATCGAATCCGTGTTGCGGATGAACTTGGGCAGTGTTGGAAGGGAATTCGCCGATGAGCGACCGCTTAACCCGCGAAATGTTGTTCTGAGCCGAGCTTTCGGAGCAAGCGAGAGGCGGCTTCTTGGCCGGAACCGCGGTGAGGTGTTGTTTGGCCTTCTTATCGGCCGTGAACCCCCTCACGATCTGCGAGCCCCACGAGGAGCCGAACTTGGGCTTCGAGGGGTTCGAATTGGCCTTCGATTCGGCTTTCGAGTGTTGGTTGTACACCGAGCATTTGCACGGCTTCGATCGGTTGTCGAACATAATCTCTTCTCTCATTTTCTCGTCTCGATTCGTTCCGAAAACACGGCGAATGATAGAACATGAAAAATGCTAAATGCGAGAGGTGTTGTTACCTACAAAGAGTGAATATAAAAATGGAGATAACTAGATTGCAGATTCAAATAAATGAGCCAAAAAAAAAAAAGACAAAAAAACATCTTTGATTCTTACAAACTCAAAACAGTAAAAATCGGAAAAATGCCCATTTGGAAAAATTTAAAAAAAAAATTGAAGTAAAAAAACAATTTTTAAACTGAAAGAAGAAGCGCTTTTGGACTAAGATGAATCAAACACAGTTTGGCTCACACAATTTCGATTTGAGAACATCACCTTATCTCCTCAGTAGCCTCAGTTTCAAGCTCAAAAACCCTCTAACAAGAAGGGGTTTTTTATTAAAAAAAAACAAAAAAAAAAACAAATTTTCAGCTGGAAGAAGCTCTTTTGAACTAAGCTGAGTGAAACCCACTTTAGATCAAACCCAAAAAAAAGAAAAAAAAAAAAAAAGAAAACATGTAAGAGTATTACCTCAAATTCTCAGAGGCTTCCACTCCCAATCTCCATCCCAAAGCCCAAAACTAAGCAGTAAAAAAGCAATTTTTCAGCAGGAAAAAGCACTTTTTGACCAAGCCGAATCAAACCCCCCCCCTCTCTCTCTCTCTCTCTACTTAGTTCTTGAGCTACAAAACCCTGATTACAAGCTCCAAAAGCAAAAGCCCACGAATAAAAGGAGTGGGTTTTGGCTCCTTTTCCAATTAATGAGCTAATTTTTCCCTCTTTTTTTGCGCTGATTTTGATTTATTAACACACCAGTTGCGCCGAGTTCGAGGGTTTTGTGTGGTTGTGTGTTTGGGGGGAAGTGAAGCTGTGCTGTGGGCCTGTGGCAGGGGAAGGGGGGAAAAAGGGCATAGGGTTTTGTGTTGGGAGGGGTGGGGGATTGGGGAATTTGAAATTTTGAAATTTGAATGTGGCTTAAAAACTAGCCGTAGAGATTGGAGGGGGTACTTTTTTGTGGGTTAACTCTCAACTTTTTGTGAGCTTTTTAAGGCTAGGGCTTAGGGCTGGCAAATGAGCGAGCCGGCTCGTGTTCGACTCGCGTTCGGCTTGCTCGAGCTCGGCTCGAATTAATTTCAAGCCGAGTTTGAGCCTAAATTTAGGCTCGAAATTAATTTCAAGCCGAACTTGAGTATTACTAGGCTCGAAAAGCACAAATATATATATATATATATATATATATATATATAGTCTATAATATTATTAATAATATCAATCTTCTTTGTTAGGTTTTCGGTCGTTGGATGATGAGATGTGTAGTTAGGATGATAGTGTTTCTCTAAAATTGAGTAGGAGATTAATTGAATAGTATAATCTAATGGATGAAAATGGTCAGAGGGTTAGATCTAATGGTACAAAATTCGATAGCACTAAGTATTTTATACTATCGATAATATAGTGGCAAGACTCTCTCTCTATATATATTAAAATTCTTATACTATCTATACTATTGATAATCTTGGCATTTTGTGCAATCGAGTTTTCTACCATTAGATTTACTTATATATATAGAGTTAAATCTTGTACCGTTAGTACCAAGCATTTGATATTCTCGAGTTTCAGTTAGATCTACCCTTTTGGCCAATTTTATCCGTTAGATCACACTATTCAACTAGCCACCTACTAAACCCTGAGGGCTACTATCATCCCGATCGCTCATCCCTTCATACAAGAAAATCTAATACGAGTCATTTGCACTATTAATATATATAGATAGTAGTATATATATATATATATATATATATATATATATATATATATATATATATATATATATATATATATATATATATATATATATATATATATATATATATATATATATATATATATAAATTTAGAAATTACTATACTCTTATAAGTATAGATTTCTTTATACTTATAAAAATAAATTTTCGGTCGTTGGATGTGCGATTAGGATGATAGTGGTCCCCTAGGATTGAAATAGTTAGAAGGATAAATCCAAACGTCGAAAAGCGATGAGTATAAATTGATCTATACTCAAAACAATGTAGTAATGAACTCTCTCTATATATAATTATATATAATATATACTTTAATTATATAAAATAATATATATTATGTATTTTAATTATATGTATATAAAATTTAGATTATTGGACCTACAAAATCAAATCAGTAAAATCCTACTCTAATTGCTCTCTCTCTCTTTTTCACTTACTCATGAGTTATTTTTCCTAATTTTTATAATATTATAATATCGTATTTTATGCATTCATTTTATATATTGAACTATTAGATATTTTTTGTATCAAATTTGACATAATGTTTTATAAAAATTAAATTATAAATTGCACGATGTTAAGAATTTCGAGCGGCTCGTTTAGGGCTCGAGCTCGCTCGACTCGAAGTTAGGCTCGCTCGAGCTCGGCTCGAATTAATTTCAAGCGAGCTTGAGCCTAAATTTAGGCTCGAAATTAATTTCAAGCCAAGCTTGTGAGGTAAGCTCGCTCGAGCTCGGCTCGTTTCCACCCTGCTAGGGCTCACAATCCAACTAGGGGTAGGTAGCAATTCCAACTTGCTGTTCGTGAGCTAGATCGTGTTCAGTTCGAAATGAGCTTGAGATCGAATCGCTCCTTTAGTAAACAAGCCCAATATGATTTGAATTTTTCGGCTCGCTTAATAAACGAGCCGAACACGAGCTTGGGTTTCATGTTCGGCTCAATAACAGCTCAAATACATATATTTTATATTTATATATATAAATAAATAATTATATATATAATAAATATATTATTTATTATTTAATTTTTAGCAAAATAAAAATATAAAGACGAGCTCAATTATAAAGAAAAAATATTTATATGTAAAATTTTAACTATTAAATCAAAGTCTAATGGATAAAATTTTATAAATTTATTTTTTATATATATTCAACCTAATTCTTTTAACTTATTGTTCGTTGGTCAGCTCGTGAGTCAACTCGTGTTCGGCTCGTTTATTAAACGAGCCGAGCAATTCAGCTCGATACTATAACGAGCCAGCTCGTGAATAAGCCGAACATGAGCAGGCCCCAGCTCGTCCTCGTACTCATAAGTTGTTTTCGATGATAGAGCTTCCGAATCGACGATCCATATCGTTAAACATTATTTACAACATTTAAAACTTCTAGAAATCAAATTTTATAATTTTTCGATATCATTACCTTACGATCAAGAGGTCACAAATTTGAGAATTTTTAATGGCCAATATGAGATACTTGATAGTTTAACGGTGTAAAAGAATTGGAATTCGTTGAATTTTTGATAGAAAATTCTATTCACTACATAGATAAAGATCAATAACTCCGATCTTGAATTGAAGGATCCGATCATCTTTTTTTAAAATGTCGTTCGATTTTGACCGTTCATTTTATACTCACTTGATGGACTTTTTTATGGTTTCGAAAATTTACGAAATTTATTTCCTAAAAATTTTAAATATTCTAGATCATAATTAACGGAGTGGATCGTTGATTCGAAAACTCCATCATTAAAAATAACTTATGAGTACTAGGGCTCCAATACTCATAATAGTATAGTAGCCACGGCCTATATATATATTCCGGCTGAGGTACTATCGATAACATGAAGGATTTGGTGCTATCGAGTTTTCCACCGTTAGTCCGGCTGAGGTATTATCGACTATCGAATTTTTCACCGTAAGATTTAACCTTTAGGCAGCGTTTCGATTGGGTACAAGAGGGGGTATAATGCAAGAGGGGGTATAAGGGGTTATACCCCCTCTTGTACCCAAACAAAAAAATCCATTGGTGGGAACACTTGTTCCTACCATAACGGGTTGTACCTGGTACAATCCGTTAAGGGTGGAAACACTTGTTCCCACCCTGGGCTTCAAGCTTGTTCCAGCCCACTTAAGTAGAGAGAGAAAGAAAGAGAGAGAGAGTAAGTAGTTTTAAATTATAATTTAAATTTTAAAATTAGAATTTAAATTTTAAAAATATTTAATTTATAATTTTAGAATTAAAATTTATAATAAATTTGATATTTGATATTTTTTTAATTTTAAAATTAGTTTTAAATTTAAATTTTATAATTTTAAATTTTAAATTTTTACAATTATAAGTTTTAAAATTTTAAAATTATGAATTTTAATTAAATATTATAAATATAATATTTAAAAATTAAATTATAAATATAATATTTGATGTTAATTAATTAGATAATATAATTTTAAATCCAAATTATAATCCTTATTCCTTTTGTTCCAATCTAACTATCCAAACACAATTTTTTTAGTTCGAGCTTATACCTACAATTTCATCCAAACAAAAAAATATTCTTGTTCCTACAAAAACTCATATTTGTACCTAACCCTGGTAGAACTTGTTCCTGCTTATACCCGAACCAAATGAAGCCTTAGATTATTTTTAACCGTTGAATTATACTATTCAACCAACTGCGCGCGCGCGTGCGGGTAACCATAATACCCACCCGCCCACCCGCGAACTGGTATGAATAAAGTGTTGGCTACTCAAAAAAATTACAGATAAATTCTATCGATATCCAAATAACCCGCGGATATAATGACCCGACCCGCCCCGTTTGCCGGTCCTGACTCCTGAGGTGGTATTTAAAAAAAAAACATAAAAGAGATTCACAAATCACAAGGCACCTTCTCTCTCTCTCTCTCTCTCTCTCTCTCTCACTCTCTCTCTCTCTCTCTTGGGTTTTTTGTGGTCTCCTCCAATTCCCCCATCAAGGTGAGATTTTGAGCCCAGAATCGGGCTTCCGCGGCGAAATCCCCTACTGGGGCTTGGTGATTTCGCCGCAATTGGCCTTTTGATCCGATTTTGGGAGGTGGTGGTTCGTGTTTTGGAGGTGAGGAGTCTCCTAATCCGATGTTCTTGATTTGGTCGTTAAAGAATGGTGAATTCATGGTTTAGATTGCTATGCGTTTGCATATTACTTTGAGCTATGAACAATTTCTTGGAGAATAAGGAACAGGTGTTTTGTGAATTGCGTAATGTATGCACTAATCTTGCTTATAGTTTGGGGGATTAGAATGATGCGAATTTGTTGTTATAATGCTAGAAGAGTAATAAGCTCAGTTAGATTGATCTTCTGTGGTACTGTTTCCACAAGATGAAGTGAAATGGAGAATTTCTTGGTTGATAATGGAAAATAGTTTTGCGGAGTGGTCAAATTGTTGCTAATTAAGTGTTGTTTGGTATCTCGGAAAAGCGTTTTACGGATAAAAAAATTCGGAAAATGAACTTCTCCAGAAAAAAAGAACTACTTTTCATAGGAGCCAACCAGAAAACTGTTTCTTGGAATGTTTTCCGGAGAACCAAACAACCCCTAAGTTTATGTAATTGGTGTTGTATTATTTCCTTCAGAAATGAGCAATTAGAGTAATGGTTTTTCGCATAAGATGTTATCTCCAAAATTAAGAAACAGGTTTCTAAATTGTATAATTAATGCACTATTATTGCCGTAGTCGGGACGATCGATATGATGGAAATGTCTTGTTTGTAATGTTCGAAGAATCGCGTTCGAAATTGAGAGGCCTTTCTTATTGTTCTTGATGATTGTCTTTCTTGATATTAATGCCTCTAGGCTTAAAGAAATGATGTGATTCTTTGTAAATATTGGAAAGGAATTTTGCAAAGTCGCGTGCGTAATTGTTGCCAAGATTTTGTCCTTTTAATATGCGTTCGCATGAAGTACTTTTTGCAATCTAATTTTCTTTTCTTTTCTTTTTTAGTATAGAAGTACTTAGAGACCCTTTACTATTTTTCCTCCTTGTTATGTCGATTACCATCTCTCTTTTTTTAGTTACAAGAACAATGATTTGTGACTTGATTTGATTGCGCCTTTATGTTCCTTGAAAAAAAAAAAAAAGACATAGGAAGTTTATGTGGAGCCTGTTGTAATTCGAGTTTCTACGTGGTTGTGATACTATTACATCAAAATTCTATGCTCTTATTACCAAAATTGAAGCCAATTTATACCGATGAAGAAGTTCTGTTCCTGGTTTTCTTCTTTATGTCGCAAACATTCTTTGCCATCTATCGGCGTTACCTAGTTTTGCTTAATTTCTGCATTGTGAGAAGTATCGAGAATTTTTCTATGCTGGGACCTCTCTTTGCATCGAATCAATCTATTCCCTGGAGCAGTCGACTCTGATTTGATATACGCATACCGTTTCTTGCATTAGTATGAGCTGATTTTGGCACTTCATTTAAAGAAATCTGGACGAACCGCCCGCGAAACGAATCAAACCATCTTCTCCAGAATTGGGGAAATTCTCCGATAGTTCATCTCCTCCACATCATTCCAATCCTTTGGACAAGCCGATGTCCGAACCTTCGTCTTCCCAGGCTCAAGATAGTTCATCTCCTCCGCATCATTCCAATCCTTTGGACGAGCCGATGTCCGAACCTTCGTCTTCCCAGGCTCAAATACATGGAGATACGGTTGGTTCAAAAGGACTCATCAATAGGGTCGAATTCGTGCGAGTTATAACGAAAACCCTATACACTCTTGGCTATAAGAATGCCGGAGAAAGTTTAGAGCAAGAATCGGGAATTCAATTGCACTCCAATTCGGTAAACCTTTTCAGAGAGCAAGTGCTCAGCGGAAATTGGGACGGGAGCTTGGCCACATTGCATATATTAGGCATTTCGGACGGCGATATCGTGAAATCTGCTTCGTTTCTGATACTGGAGCAGAAATTCTTGCAACTTTTCAGAAACGGCAAAGCCACGGACGCGTTGGAGGTTTTAAGGAGGGAAATCACTCCTCTGGGGATCAACATGAATCGAATCCACGAGCTCTGCAGTTATATGGTTGGTTTGGGTAAAATCGGAGGCGAGTCTCCGAGCTCGCCAATGAAGGTTCTGGAAGAGTTGCAGAAGCTGCTTCCTCCATATTTAATGGTGGCTGGGAACAGGTTGGAGCATTTGATTGAGGAGGCGCTAACCATGCAAAAAAATGCGTGCCCTTTCCACAACCCTTTGGATAGTTCTCTTTCGTTATATGCCGACCATCGGTGCAGAAAAGATCAGATCCCTTGTCAAACTACGCAGGTGAGAATTACAGTAAGGCAAATTTGGCTCCTTGATTTTCAAAAAATATTCATATACCACTGTAGAAGTATCTCTTTACTTTACACAATCCTGCGATGTTTGAATATTTATGAGAATGCACATCTTTGAAACGCCTTTTCGTATATGAAGCGGACGTGGGTATTCTTGTCGGAATTACACTTTGAGATGATTATATGAAAATTCAGATTTTTCAGGGGCATGCTTGTTTTTTGATAATTTTGCAGGGATATATGTGTGTGTGTGCATGAAAGCCGACTGAATCTTCTTCTTTTTTTTCTTTTTTTCTTTTTTTGGTGAAGGTATTGGAAGGTCACACTGACGAAGTTTGGTTCGTGCGATTCTCAAATAGCGGCAGATATTTAGCATCGTCGTCCAGCGATAAGTCTGCCATTATTTGGGAGGTAATTTTGCTTCGTCGACTTTGCCGATCTGTGAGAATTATTTCGTTTCCCCTGAAGAGTTTTTCCGCACTCTTAGTATATAGTTTTCTTGTTCTTATCATATTTACAATGTTGTTTTAGGTTAACGAAGATGGGATGCTGTGGCTGAAGCACACACTGCGCGGCCACATGAAGCCAGTCGTGATGGCCTCGTGGCACCCCGATGACACGCAACTCCTCACGTGCGGCTGGGAAGAAGACATTAGGCATTGGGACGTTGAATCCGGACAATGCATCGGAAGTTACCACCACGAAAGCAGCAGCTATATTTCCTGCGGATTCATCTCTGACAGGAAAAGGTTCTTTGCGTGCTTAACCGACAAGGACTTCTGCATTGGCATATTTGGGGGGGAAAAGTTACAGTGCCTTAAAGGGCAGCGGAGCACAAAAATCTCCGACATGGCCATGACGAAGGACGAAAATACGATGATATTCACGGACTGGAACTCGGCTCTTGTGCTGTTGGATGTGACCTCACGGAAGAAAAGGTTTGTTGAGGAGGAGCACACGATCACGTCGTTCTCGTTATCGAAGGACGAGGACTTTTTGCTCGTGGATTTAGTGAATCAGGAGATTCATTTGTGGAGCATGAAGGACGAGCCCAAGCTTGTTATGAGATTCAAAGGCCACAAGCGGACCCGGTTCCTGATACGGTCGTGCTTCGGCGGGCTCGAGCAGGGCTTCGTCGCCAGCGGAAGTGAAGATTCACAGGCATGAATACGAAAACTCCGTAATTTTTATCCAGCGCTCTTAACAAAACTTAGAAACTTATGTAGTTAGAAACCTTTCTGCGAAATATCGTTTTTGTGACGTAGTATCGAAACCAAAGCATTCAATTTCTTGTTTACGTACATATGAACATAACTTTGCATGTGGACTATATTTACGACTTTTTCATGTACTTATTTGAGCAGGTCTATATATGGCATCGAGGCACGGGAACTCTCCTCGAAGCCCTCGACGGCCACTCGGGCGTGGTCAACTGCGTGAGCTGGAACCCTGCGAATCCTCACATGCTCGCCTCCGCGAGCGACGACCGCACAATCCGCGTATGGGGAACAAAAACAGGCCAATAGAAGCCCTAGATCCGGCGATACTCAATCCAAAATGTTGTTCGGAAACGGGAAATGACCGCATTCTAACAGATTCAAAAGCAATCGAATTACTGATCACTAAATTCTTTCAGATTACTTGTACATACTTGTTTTACTTTTCTCATTTGTTGTTGATCATAGCAAACTCTACTGTAGATGCCTTCTTTTTTCTTTCACTTTTCCTCGATGACTTTCTAAAACCTACATTTTGCACTCTCAAAATTTTAGAAATATTACTGACCGTCCCTAGAGCAAGTGGCAAAGGGCTTGATGGTTGGTATCCGAGACCCGAGTTCGAATCTTAGTTGATTCACATTTCTAGCTAAGTTTATTTCTTAATGAAATAAATGAAGCGGGTAGCATGCTATCTATCTCTCAAAAAAAAAAAAAAAAATTTAGAAATATTTACTAATCCCAAGTTCGAAATCAAGTATATCCAGCTAAGTTTAGTTCGTTTTTTTTAAAAAAATAAGCGAAGCAGGTAGCTTGCTATCTTTCTCTCTCTTAAAAAAAAGAAATATTTTTAGAAGATTATGATATTAGTTCAGAAGGCGAAATGACTAAATTACTTTTAGACTTATTTTTGATTAAACAAATAATTTTTTATTGTATTTTTGCTACTTTATAGGGTGTTTTATTTATAAATTATATTAAATGGAGGTGACAGTGCTAGTGACGAAACTCCGGCTACGGACTTGACGATTTTGTCCGCAAAGTCTGCGCGGTGCTCGCCTTCCTTCGCGAAGTGAGTAGTCTCCCTCTTTACTTGCTAAGTTGGGACCTACTCGCTCTAGACTAAGTCCAAGAGAGAGAAATAGAGAGTTTTTTTTTTGAGAAATAGGTAGCGCGCTACCCGCTTCATTCATTAAAACTATGAACTAGGCTACAACAGTGAGGCAACGGGGCCAGGAAAAAAAAAAAAAAAAAAAAAAAAAAAAAAAAAAAAACTAAGATAGGACTTTCCACGAATCAACCAATAATTTGAGCTCCCACACCACACGAGCCGGATCTATCTGAATATTCCGAAAGATACAGTTGTTCCTCGCCTTCCATAGGTTCCACCAACATGCAGCTAATTCCACTAGCCCAGTCGGTCTACCCTGCGCACAGTGTCGTCCCTTCCACCTATCCCAGACCCCCTGAACATCGTCCCCTAGGTCATCCGACTGTACATCTTCGAATCCCATGACCATGATAAATTTGGTAAAGACGCACTGCGTGAACAAATGGTCCACCGATTCCTCCACCACCCCACACAGCCTACAGACCGAACATCCTACCCACCCTGTTTTACAAAGGTTGTCCAACGTGGGTGTACGTTTCTTAAGAACAAGCCAGCAAAAAACTTTGATCTTAAGTGGAATTCGGAGTCCCCAAATCAAACTGCCGCGTCCATCTCTTGTGCCTCCATCGCTCAACGATCGATAGGCCGATTGGACCGAGAAGCTGCCATTGGTAGACCATCTCCAGCCTATCCGGTCCTCCCCCAGCCCAATAAAAAACCCACGAACTCTCTCTTTGAACGCCACAAGGGCGGGGGTGCACGCTCGGGGAAGGTGAGCCTCCTCGCGGGATCCTAGTCCAATCCCAGTCGTCGTCACAAATACACTCCCGAACCATAATCGGCCTACCGCTCCAAAAAGCGAACACCTCAGGAAAAGCTGCTCGCAGAGTGGTATCACCGCACCATCTGTCCGTCCAGAAGTCAACCAGGCTCCCATTACCCAGCTTGAAGTAAATCCCCCATTTGAAGATATCTTTGGTGGATACCACTCCTTTCCACCAGTGTGAACCAGGCCTGAACCCTCTTCCCTCCCGCAACGGCCTCCTTCGACGATAAAATAAAGCCCGGATAATTTTAATCCACGGTAAGTGGGGTGCAGTATAAAATCTCCACCACCATTTGAGTATAAGCGCCGTGTTCATGGTTGCAACGTCTAGAATGCCTAACCCACCTGCCTCTTTATTCTGACAAACGTTCTTCCATGCAACGAGGCAACCTCTCCCCGATTGGGTACTATGCCCTCTCCAGAAAAAATCCCTGCGTAGAGCTTCAATACGATTGGTTGCCCACTTTGGCGCCTTGAACACCGATAAGAAGTATAAAGGCAGGTTGGAAAGCACCGCATTGACCAGAGTAAGTCTACCCCCTCGAGAAAGGAGTTTGGCTTGCCACAGTCTGTTTTGCACGAATGACCCCTCTCCACACATCCTTAGATGGTGCTTTAGTTGAGAGGGGGAGTCCCAGATACGAGGTAGGGAGCGTACCCACTTTACACCCGATGACCTGTGCTAGCCTCGTCGCCTTGCCCTCAGTCCGACCGAGATAATATAACTCTGACTTTTCTTTATTAATCTTCAATCCAGACGCCCAAGCAAATAAGTTCCACACGAAGCGTAAATTTCTCATGTACCGGGTACTAGCCGCAGAGAAAAAGAAAGTATCGTATCGTGTGCGTGAAAGCGTCGTAACGCTTTCGGGTGAAGGGGCCAATACCCTTGAGAAGGCGTTAGCGGTGGCGTGGTCGGTTAGTCTCGCGAGGCATTCCGCCACCAAGAGAAAAAGAAACGGCGACAGCGGATCCCCTTGTCGTACCCCCCTCTTAGTTTTAATCCAGTTAGTCGGCTCCCCGTTGACCAAGATTGCTACTTTAGCGTTACAAACACATTGTTCAATCCATCCGCACCAACGTTCCTCAAACCCCCACCACCGCAAAATTCTAAACAGAAAAGGCCAAGAGATTCTATCATACGCCTTCTCAAAATCGACTTTAATGCCGACCCCCTCGGTCTCCTCCCTACTCGCCCACCCAATAATTTCGGAGACGGTGACAAACGCATCGGTAATGTTCCGTCCTTTTAAAAATGCCGATTGTGAGGAAGAAATTAGCTCGTTCATACCAGTTGTTAGCCGGGTTGCAAGGACCTTCGAAATAATTTTTTGTATACCATTAATGAGGCTGATCGGTCGAAAATCGTTCGCTCTCTCCGCCCCATCTTTCTTGGGTAGTAGGCAGATAAAGGAGTAGTCTATCGGTGCAGTCGAGGCTGCGCCCGTTCACAATTCCGGGGAACACGTCCGGGAGGTCACCCTTTACCGTGTCCCAAAACGTTTGGTAGAATCTCAGCGAAAAGCCATCAGGTCCCGGTGCTTTATCACTCCCGCTTTGAAAGACTGCTGCTTTAATTTCGTCATGATAAACTCCTCCGTTAGTCGCCTCGCCAAGGTACTTGAGACCCGTCTAGAGTTAAACAGTACACTCCAATCGCCGAATGAATGCGATGCTGGGAGTTCTGCCGAAAACAGGCGTTTGAAGTGCTGAAAAAAGTAGCTCTTCTTGTCGTCCTCTGCTTGATAGACGCGCCCATTGTCGTTAATGACCCCAATTCCATTAGCTCGTCTTCTCCCATTAGCAATGCTATGAAAATACTTGGTATTGTTGTCCCCCTCCCGCGACCGATCTTTGGTTAGCCCTAGCTTTCCACAGGGCGGCTTCATCATTTAGGACCCTCTGTAGGTGTACTTTCAGCTCCTCTCTTTTCGCGACACATTCCGCGATCGAGTGCCGTGTTCTTACGCCTCGTCAATCTCCCGAATTCCTTCCATCATGGAGTTCTTTTGTTCCCGAATGCTATAGAACTCATTGATACACCACTCCTTAATCCTACGTCAGTTGTCTCAATTTTGAAGAAAACGTAAGTGCCGTGAGCTTTTCACAGGTCCCTCCGCCCACCACCCGGGTACTTTAGCGAGAAAAGCGACATGGTTGAGCCACGCCTCCTCAAACCTAAAGGTTTTATTCTTCCCTTATCACCTCGCCTCGCCGTAGTGAGGAGAATAGAGCGATGATCGAAGTGATTCGAGGTAGAGCAATGACCTTGGTCAGTGGGAAAGCGTGGTCCCACTCAGTTGAAAACAGGAATCGATCGAGTCTAGCGAGGGTCGGATTACTCTGCATATTGGACCAAGTAAAGGCTTGATTCATCATCGGTGGGTCAATAAGTTCGATCTCCCTAATAAAATTGTTGAAGAGTGCCATATTTCTCGCGCTCCACGTTTTCCCTTTCCGCTCCTCTTGCTTTCTGATACAGTTGAAATCTCCGCAGATGATCCATCGACCTTCACAGTTTGATTTTAGTTGAGCCAGTTCAGAGAAAAACTCCTCCTTACCTTCCCACGTCGCAGGCCCATAAACATTAGTAACGTAGAAACTCACTCCGGTCTTGATGTGCGTTAGCAGCACGGTGATCGAAAAATTCCTCACCAGGACATCACTACCGGAGAACAAGCGAGAATTCCAGCACGTGATTACACCCCCCGCAGTACCGTCCGACTCAAGGTAAGCGCATTTGTTCAGACAAGACCCACCAATACTACTCAGAAACGAGTTAGACACAAAACTAACTTTGGACTCTTGCAAACACACGACACTATTACAAACCTTGGAAAGAACCGCCCTAACGGCGCAACGCTTCGAGGAACAGTTAAGCCCTCTTACATTCCAGCTACAGACACTAATCATAACAAGGCACTAACCACCATACCAACGAACCAAAAAGAAGCCCAAAAGCCCATACAAAGAAACAAGCACCCTCCTACGAACACCTAGTCGCGAACTCCTCGAGGTCCTTCGCCTCAGCTACTCCTAAGCGCACACCACAACGGCGGCTTTTACGCATGAGTGCTTTGACGGCCCGCCCTTCCTCCGTCCCTACCCCCCCCTCACGCTGAAGCACCTTCCTGGACATCGCTCGCTGCAGAATCGAGCGACTCCCACCACTCGCCAATCGCATACTGGTCCTGGGGCAAACCGGACTAAGAGCATCAGCCCCGGCCCCGTGAACCACTAGCTCGCCAACCACTTCCGCCCGATCCCCTGCTTGAGGAGATTTCGTGAGGCCCTCGTGGTGAAAGTTGCGAAGCCCTGGTCCACCTCCCTCACCCAAGCGGACCTCTGCCGCTCGAGCCCCCACTTCCAGCGAGAAGCCGCACCTACCCCAGTCAGCATCACGAACCTGTGGACCGCCGCCCCCAACCAAACTCACCTCAGCCTCATCCGTGCGCGCAGTGCAGTTAAAGCTCGGCCCGTCCCACCCACTCCTTTGGGCCCACACCACGCCATCCACTCCTACTCCCGGGGTTTCCACCTGACTCAACGGGCTGTCGGCCCAGGACACCACACCCGCCAGGCCCAGTCCCCCCTCAGACACCTTAAAAAGAACATCAGTCTGCATCCACCCCCCATTGGTTTCACTCCTCCCGAACACAAGGCAGATGGGCTGCAAACTTGGGCACGGGGCCCACAGACACTGACGCAGCCCCGTACCCCTGGCCCTCGAACTAGAGCCCCTAGGGTCTACCGAAAAGGCCAGGAGCCCAACCACCGGGTTTACCCGAAGCTCCACTTTCCACCCTTGTAAACCCCAGGAAGGCAAAAAGTCAGCTACGTCATTGAATGCTACCCTCTTAGTCTGTGGACCTCGGGCTACCCCACTTCCCGAGTCATGAAAGGGAGAAAGCGGCGAGTTCCCCCAAGCCTCTAGACCACCTTCTATTTTTGCGTCACCAAATCTCTCCTGTATCTCTTCCACCAGTGCCGGCTCCGAAGTCTGACCCTCCTCGATCGCCTCGCCAACGATGGCCGTTGCGTGGGGAACGTGCCCCTTGGTCCCCGTGCCACCGAGGGCCGCTGCGGTCCATCTTCGTCCGCGCCGGCCTTCCAACACCACCGGAACCCGGCCATCTCCTCCGCCATTCGCCACCCTCCTCCATCCCCTGCTCCGGTTCGGACCACCCCCAGGCCTATCCGTAACACTGTTGTCACGGCTGGCCATAGCAGATGACCGAATACTGACCACCCGCGCAGAACCCCCCCCTTCAACCACCTCCCCCCCTCCCGCCTCGATCTCGCCTTCCGCCGCCTCCTGCACCTCACCCTCCTCGTGCTGAATACTACTATCTGCATCTTCTTCATCGATCGGCCCTTCCGCCGGTCCCTGTTGCGGAGGTCGCGGCGGCGCCGGTGGCTCACCACCCCCTCCTTCGTTAATCCTCTCCCAGCTTTCCAGGTGAACCATGACGGCGAAGTTTTCGTCGCCCATCACCACCTCCAAGTTCTGGGGGACCTCAAGCAAGGAGTCGATGACGACCTGGCAGCGGAACGCTCGTAAATCTGTGATCGCCCTAGTGACTGCATCCGCCTTCACAAAGCGGCCGAACCCCCCCACGATTGCCGCGACCCGAGGGATCGTCCAGCACTCGAAGGGGAGATTGATGAGCCGGATCCATGCCCGGTACCTCGGGCGGTAGGGCCGAGCGTTCCGGTGGTTCCCCCAAGGGTAACAATGCAGCCAAATGTCGCCAAGCGTGAGCAATTCCCTCCTCAGCAGATCCGCAGCGGGGACCCACACAGGTAGGAATATAGCAAAATCCCTCTCCCTGAATCGCGCCACCGCGAAGTCATCAACGTAACCCCCGAACCGACGCGCCAACGCCGCCTTGATATTCGAGACGGGGTCGATCCCGAGGTTTGAATGCCGTTCGACGTCCGCGAGGACAGCGTTGCGTCGCAACTCCTGCCGGCGTAGGTACTCCTCCGTATACGGAACGAACACCTTCGCCGTCGGAGTACGCCCCTGCCTCCCTTGGCGCTGGTAAGGCCTGAACATGTCGGAGTTAGCCTGAAACGCACGCTTACCTTTGCAAAGATGGCCACTTTCTGCACGCGCACCGCACAGGTCCGCAATCGGCTAGGTGATCCGACGCCAGGCACCGGAAACACCTCCTAACGGGACGCTTGGCAGGTTTCGCTAGGGACCCGAAGTGAGTAGAGGGAGGTCGTCTTCTGTATGGCTTACGAGTGTGGGATAAGTCTGGTCCTCCCCTCCTTATCAAAACCTCTTTATAGGTCGCCCTACCCTCAAGAGGAGAGTAACCACTCCCACCCGCCAGCCTGCAGCTCCCCTCCCCCAGCGAAGGGCCAGCTACCAAGGCCTTCTTGCCTCCTTGGTGAACGCCATAACTTCCTTCACCAGTCTCGGATACTGCTCCCTTGCCGAAATCATGCAAGCAACCGCTATCAATACCCCTCCATCGCTGCACTATCAATCTTGCGTCGGTCTCCCCGTCTGCGGTATCCGATTGAGTGCAAGGATATCGTCTTAAACGCCCATTAAATCTCTCAGAGTGTAACTTTTGTCCAGCACCATGGGCAGGTACGCTTCTTTCCTCTCCATCAATGCCTATCTCTCCAATAACTCTTCCTGCTGAAAGTCGCTGGCTACCTCTCTTGCCAGGTAGGCTACATCTCCCACCATAATTACCTGATCCTCCATTAATACCTTGACCAACCTTAACCAACGACTCCCCTACCTGGTCCGCCCAAACCACCCGCTTCAGAATCTTCTTCCCCTTCACCTTTCGACGTTCGCAAGCTTCCCTCTCTCCCTCTCCCAGGCTCTCTCCCTCTCTTCCTCCCAAGCTTCAGAAATAGAGAGTTTGAAGAAAGCTTTTCTATTACTTGAAATGGAGAATTACAAAAATAAATTCTGAGTTTGAAGGGGGTGGAGGTCACAACTATATATAGGCCACTCGCCACCCATGCTACCAATAAAAAAATGACAAATGGCTTACAATGACTTGATAATAATAAGGGATAATTGCCAATATACCCCTCATGCGTCTAAAAATATTCAATCTATCCCTACTTTTTTTTTTCTTTTTAAAATACCCCTCATATGTTCCACCGTTATTCTAAAATACCCTCGCAGTTATTTCCTGTTATTTTAACTCGGGTTAAACATGGATTAAATCTATACTAGAGTTAAAATCTAAATAAAATACCTATTTTGCCCCTACTTTATTATACTAATTCCTTAAGTTATCCCACCACCCTCCCGTCGTCTTCCTCCTCCTTTCGCGCTCCCCCTCGCCGAGGACGTCGCCGCTGGGGGGCACGGGCTTGTGGTAGTGGGTGCGGGAGTTGGCGGCGCGGAGGGCCGTCGAGGGTTTTCTAGGGTTAGGGTTGCCGTTTCTGTGGTTCTTCGTCGTCGGTGGTGGCGGCGGCAGCTTCGGCTTCGGTTTCTTGGTGGGGAGGGAGAGAGGGAGGGAGGGTCGTTAATGGCGAGGCGTAGGAGCGGCGGAGAAAGAGGTTGGCGGCGCCGTGAGCGTCGCGCGCGCCAGAAGCGTCGGCGGCGCGATGATCGCCGGCATTTTATGGGCAAGACGGATGGAGACGAAATAAGAGGAAGATGATGATGATGAGGGCAAAATGGTAATTTTTCATAGATAACAACAGCTGACTAACGGAACTTAACTTCAGGGGTATATTAGAAAGACTTGAAACATAAGAAGGGTATTTTCAATATTAGCCTTCTAAGAAGGGTAAGTAAGAAAAATAAAAACTTTTCAAGGGTATATAGACAATTGCCCCTAATAATAAAGGTAACGGTATCCCAAGAGGCACCCATTATTACCCACATAAAATCTTTAATAAGGGATTACCTAGAAATCCTAAGTGACTCTTGACTCTTCGGCATCCACGCCAATCAGTCTCGAGATCCATGTAGAAGCTTCTAGAAGATAACCTCCGTCAAATACTCCTTGGAAAAAATGGGCCACTGTCGAAGAAAAGCTGACGGAAAATATTTTGCCCGTGATATAAGAGAGGTTAAGTGTATCAGCTTAAAATTTTTGAGATAGTAAAATATAAATTTTTTAAGTTCAAAGGAAAAGTGAAAAAAAAAAATATTTACATAAATTTTTTGAATTTTTACCATATATATATATATATACACACACGCACGCACACCCATGACCCTTTTCTCTCTTGCTTACATAGAAGAAGAGTTGGCTCACTCCCAAGCTACCCTCTCTCTCTCTCTCTCTCTCTCTCTCTCTCTCTCTCTCTCCCTCTCCATTTCCCCATCAAGCTGAGTTTTTGAGCCCAGAATCGGGCTTCAGTGGCGAAATCCCCTACTGGGGCTTGGTGATTTCGCCGCAATTGGCCTTTTGATCAGATTTTGGGACGTCGTTGTTCGTGATTTGGAGGTGAGGAGTCTCCTAATCCGATGTTCTTGATTTGGTCGTTAAAGAATGGTGAATTCATGGTTTAGATTGCTATGCGTTTGCATATTACTTTGAGCTATGAACAATTTCTTGGAGAATAAGGAACAGGTGTTTTGTGAATTGCGTAATGTATGCACTAATCTTGCTTATAGTTTGGGGGATTAGAATGATGCGAATTTGTTGTTATAATGCTAGATGAGTAATAAGCTCAGTTAGATTGATCTTCTGTGGCACTGTTTCCACAAGATGAAGTGAAATGGAGAATTAATTTCTTGGTTGATAATGGAAAATAGTTTCGCGGAGTTGTCTAATTGTTGCTAACTAAGTGTTGTTTGGTATCTCGGAAAAGCGTTTTACGGATAAAAAGTTTCGGAAAATGAACAACTCCAGAAAAAAATAAACTACTTTTCATAGGAGCCAACCAGAAAACTGCTTCTTGGAATGTTTTCCGGAGAACCAAACAACCCCTGAGTGTATGCAATTGGTGTTGTATTATTACCTTCAGAGATGAGCAATTAGAGTAATGGTTTTTAGCATAAGATATTATCTCCGAAATTAAGAAACAGGTTTCTAAATTGTATAGTTAATGCACTATTATTTCCGTAGTCGGGGGGATCGATATGATGGAAATGTCTTGTTTGTAATGTTAGAAGAATCGCGTTCGAAATTGAGAGGCCTTTCTTATTGTTCTTGATGATTGTCTTTCTTGACATTAATGCCTGTAGGCTTAAAGAAATGATGTGATTCTTTGTAAATATTGGAAAGGAATTTTGCAAAGTCGCGTGAGTAATTGTTGGGAAGATTTTGTCCTTTTAATATGCGTTCGCATGAAGTACTTTTTGCAATCTAATTTTCTTTTTCTTTTTTTTTAGTATAGAAGTACTTAGAGATCCTTTACTATTTTTCCTCCTTGTTATGTCAAATTGTCGATTACCATCTCTCTTTTTTTAGTTACAAGAACAATGATTTGTGATTTGATTTGATTGCGCCTTGATGTTCCTCAAAAAAAAAAAGACATAGGAAGATTATGTGGAGCCTGTTGTAATTCGAGTTTCTACATGGTTGTGATACTATTACGTCAAAATTCTATGCTCTTATTACCAAAATTGAAGCCAATTTATACCGATGAAGAAGTTCTGTTCCTGGTTTTCTTCTTTATGTCGCAAACATTCTTTGCCATCTATCGGCGTTACCTAGTTTTGTTTAGTTTGTTGCATTGTGAGAAGTATCGAGAATTTTTCTATGCAGGGACCTATCTTTGCATCGAATCAATCTATTTCTTGGAGCAGTCGACTCTGATTTGATATACGCATACCGTTTCTTGCGTTAGTTTCGGCTGATTTTGGCACTTCATTTAAAGAAATCTGGACGAACCGCCCGCGAAACGAATCAAACCATCTTCTCCAGAATTGGGGAAATTCTCCGATAGTTCATCTCCTCCGCATCATTCCAATCCTTTGGACAAGCCGATGTCCGAACCTTCGTCTTCCCAGGCTCAAGATAGTTCATCTCCTCCGCATCATTCCAATCCTTTGGACGAGCCGATGTCCGAACCTTCGTCTTCCCAGGCTCAAATACATGGAGATACGGTTGGTTCAAAAGGACTCATCAATAGGGTCGAATTCGTGCGAGTTATAACGAAAACCCTATACACTCTTGGCTATAAGAATGCCGGAGAAAGTTTAGAGCAAGAATCGGGAATTCAATTGCACTCCAATTCGGTAAACCTTTTCAGAGAGCAAGTGCTCAGCGGAAATTGGGACGGGAGCTTGGCCACATTGCATATATTAGGCATTTCGGACGGCGATATCGTGAAATCTGCTTCGTTTCTGATACTGGAGCAGAAATTCTTGCAACTTTTCAGAAACGGCAAAGCCACGGACGCGTTGGAGGTTTTAAGGAGGGAAATCACTCCTCTGGGGATCAACATGAATCGAATCCAAGAGCTCTGCAGTTTTATGGTTGGTTTAGGTAAAATCGGAGGCGAGTCTCCGAGCTCGCCAATGAAGGTTCTGGAAGAGTTGCAGAAGCTGCTTCCTCCGTATTTAATGGTGGCCGAGAAAAGGTTGGAGCATTTGATCGAGGAGGCGCTAACCATGCAAAAAAATGCGTGCCCTTTCCACAACCCTTTGGATAGTTCTCTTTCGTTATATGCCGACCATCGGTGCAGAAAAGATCAGATCCCTTGTCAAACTACGCAGGTGGGAATTACAGTAAGGCAAATTTAGCTCCTTGATTTTCGAAAAATATTCATATACCACTGTAGAAGTATCTCTTTACTTACACGATCCTGCGATGTTTGAATATTTATTTTAGGCCCTTTTAGTTATGAGAATGCTCATCTTTGAAACGCCTTTTCGTATATGAAGCGGACATGGGTATTTTTGTTGGAATTACACTTTGAGATGATTATATGAAAATTCGGATTTTTCAGGGGCATGCTTGTTTATTGATAATTTTGCAGGGATATGTGTGCGTGTGTGTGTGTGAAAGCCGACTGAATCTTTTTTTTTTCTTTTTTTGGTGAAGGTATTGGAAGGTCACACTGACGAAGTTTGGTTCGTGCGATTCTCAAATAGCGGCAGATATTTAGCATCGTCGTCCAGCGATATGTCTGCCATTATTTGGGAGGTAATTTTGCTTCGTTGACTTTGCCGATCTGTGAGAATTATTTCGTTTCCCCCGAAGAGTTTTACCGCACTCTTAGTATATAGTTTTCTTGTTCTTATCGTATTTACAATGTTGTTTTAGGTTAACGAAGATGGGATGCTGTGGCTGAAGCACACACTGCGCGGCCACTTGAAGCCAGTCGTGATGGCCTCGTGGCACCCCGATGACACGCAGCTCCTCACGTGCGGCTGGGAAGAAGACATTAAGCATTGGGACGTTGAATCCGGACAATGCATCCAAAGTTACCGCCGCGAAAGCAACCGCTTTATATCCTGCGGATTCATCTCTGACGGGAAAAGGTTCTTTGCGTGCTTAACCGACAAGGACTTCTGCATTGGCATATTTGAGCAGGAAATGTTACAGTGCGTTAAAGGGCGGCGGAGCACAAAAATCTGCGACATGGCCATGACAAAGGACGAAAATACAATGATATTCACGTACAAGAACTCGGCTCTTGTGCTGTTGGATGTGACCTCACGGAAGAAAAGGTTTGTTGAGGAGGAGCACACGATCACGTCGTTCTCGTTATCGAAGGACGAGGACTTTTTGCTCGTGGATTTAGTGAATCAGGAGATGCATTTGTGGAGCATAAAGGACGACGAGCCCAAGCTTGTTATGAGATTCAAAGGCCACAAGCGGACCCGGTTCCTGATACGGTCGTGCTTCGGCGGGCTCGAGCAGGGCTTCGTCGCCAGCGGAAGTGAAGATTCACGGGCATGAATACGAAAACTCCGTAATTTTTATCCAGCGCTCTTAACAAAACTTAGAAACTTATGTAGTTAGAAACCTTTCTGCGAAATATCGTTTTTGTGACGTAGTATCGAAACAGAAGCATTCAATTTCTTGTTTACGTACATATGAACATAACTTCGCATGTGTACTATATTTACGACTTTTTCATGTACTTATTTGAGCAGGTCTATATATGGCATCGAGGCACGGGAACTCTCCTCGAAGCCCTCGACGGCCACTCGGGCGTGGTCAACTGCGTCAGCTGGAACCCTGCGAACCCTCACATGCTCGCCTCTGCGAGCGACGACCGCACAATCCGCGTATGGGGAACAAAAACAGGCCAATAGAAGCCCTAGATCCGGCGATACTCAATCCAAAATGTTGTTCGGAAGCGGGAAATGACCTCATTCTAACAGATTCAAAAGCAATCGAATTACTGATCACTAAATTCTTTCAGATTACTTGTACATGTTTTACTTTTCTCCTTTGTTGTTGATCATAGCAAACTAGGCTGTGCAAAGTGTCTGAATGCGCCGAATCGGCACAATGTAGATTCAAAAGCAATCGAATTACTGATCACCAAATTCTTTCAGATTACTTGTACATACTTGTTTTACTTTTCTCATTTGTTGTTGATCATAGCAAACTCTACTGTAGATGCCCTTTTTTTTTTCTTTCACTTTTCCTCGATGACTTTCTAAAACCTACATTTTGCACTCTCAAAATTTTAGAAATATTTACTAATCCCAAGTTCGAAATCAAGTATATCCAGCTAAGTTTAGTTTGTTTTTTTAAAAAAAATAAGCGAAGCAGGTAGCTTGCTATCTTTCTCTCTCTTAAAAAAAAGAAATATTTTTAGAAGATTATGATATTAGTTCAGAAGGCGAAATGACTAAATTACTTTTAGACTTATTTGAGATTAGACAAATAATTTTTTATTGTATTTTCGCTACTTTATAGGGTGTTTTATTTATAAATTATATTAAATAGACGTGACAGTGCTAGTGACGAAACTCCGGCTACGGACTTGACGATTTTGTCCGCAAAGTCCGCGCGGTGCTCGCCTTCCTTCGCGAAGTGAGCAGTCTTCCTCTTTACTTGCTAAGTTAGGACCTACTCGCTCTAGACTAAGTCCAAGAGAGAGAAATAGAGAGAGTTTGAAGAAAGCTCTTCTATTACTTGAAATGGAGAATTACATAAATAAATTCTGAGTTTGAGAGGGTGGAGGCCACAACTATATATAGACCACTCGCCACCCATGCTACCAATAAAAAGATGCCTAATAGCGGTACAACGACTCGATAATAATAAAGGGTACGGTATTCCAAGAGACACTCATTATTACTCACATAGAAACCTTAAGGGACTACCTAGAAACCCTAAGGGACTCTTGACTCTTCGGCATCTATGCCAATTAATCTCGAGATCCGCATATAACCTTCTAGAAGATCCAGGCAAAACCTTCGTTACGATGCTCCTTCGGAGAAAATGGGCCCGTGATATAAGAGAGGTTAAGTGTATCAGCTTAAAATTTTGAGAGAGTAAAATATAAATTTTTAAAATTTGAAGGAAAAGTAAAAAAAAAAAAGAAGAAGAATATTTACAAAATTTTTTGAATTTTTACCTATATATATACACACACACACGCATGACCTTTTTCTCTCTTGCTTACATAGAAGAAGAGTTGGCTCTCTCCCAAGCTACCTCTCTCTCTCTCTCTCTCTCTCTCTCTCTCTCTCTCTCTCTCTCTCTCTCTCTCTCTCTCTCTCCATTTCCCCATCAAGCTGAGTTTTTGAGCCCAGAATCGGGCTTCAGTGGCGAAATCCCCTACTGGGGCTTGGTGATTTCGCCGCAATTGGCCTTTTGATCCGATTTTGGGAGGTGGTTGTTCGTGATTTGGAGGTGAGGAGTCTCCTAATCCGATGTTCTTGATTTGGTCGTTAATGAATGGTGAATTGTTGGTTTAGATTGCTATGCGTTGCATATTACTTTGAGCTATGAACAATTTCTTGGAGAATAAGGAACAGGTGTTTTGTGAATTGCGTAATGTATGCTCTAATCTTGCTTACAGTTTGGGGGATTAGAATGATGCGAATTTGTTGTTATAATGCTAGAAGAGTAATAAGCTCAGTTAGATTGATCTTCTGTGGCACTGTTTCCACAAGATGAAGTGAAATGGAGAAATTCTTGGTTGATAATGGAAAATAGTTTCGCGGAGTCATCTAATTGTTGCTAACTAAGTGTTGTTTGGTATCTCGGAAAAGCATTTTTCGGATAAAAAAATTCGGAAAACGAACAACTCCAGGAAAAAAGAAACTACTTTTCGTAGGAGCCAACCAGAAAACTGTTTCTTGGAATATTTTCCGGAGAACCAAACAACCCCTGAGTTTATGTAATTGGTGTTGATTTGATTGCGCCTTTATGTTCCTCGGAAAAAAAAAAAGACATAGGAAGATTATGTGGAGCCTGTTGTAATTCGAGTTTCTACGTGGTTGTGATAATATTACGTCAAAATTCTATGCTCTTATTACCAAAATTGAAGCCAATTTATACCGATGGAGTTCTGTTCCTGGTTTTCTTTATGTCGCAAACATTCTTTGCCATCTATCGGCGACTCTAGTTTTGTTTAATTTGTTGCATTGTGAGAAGTATCGAGAATTTTTCTATGCAGGGACCTCTCTTTGCATAGAATCAATCTATTTCTTGGAGCAGTCGACTCTGATTTGATATACGCATACCGTTTCTTGCATTAGTTTGGGCTGATTTTGGCACTTCATGGAAAGAAATCTGGACGAACCGCCCGCAAAACGAATCAAACCATCTTCTCCAGAATTGAGGAAATTCTCCGATAGTTCATCTCCTCCGCATCATTCCAATCCTTTGGACAAGCCGATGTGCGAACCTTCGTCCTCTCAGGCCCAAATACATGGAGATACGGTTGGTTCAAAAGGACTCATCAATAGGGTCGAATTCGTGCGAGTTATAACGAAAACCCTATACACTCTTGGCTATATGAACGCTGGATTAAGATTAGAGCAAGAATCGGGAATTCAATTGCACTCCGATTCGGTAAACCTTTTCATAGAGCAAGTGCTCAGCGGAAATTGGGACGGGAGTTTGGCCACATTGCATATATTAGGCATTTCGGACGGCGATATCGTGAAATCTGCTTCGTTTCTGATACTGGAGCAGAAATTCTTGCAACTTTTCAGAAACGGCAAAGCCACGGACGCGTTGGAGGTTTTAAGGCGGGAAATCACTCCTCTGGGGATCAACACGAATCGAATCCACGAGCTCTGCAGTTATATGATTGGTTTTGGTAAAATCGGAGGCAAGTCTCCGAGCTCGCCAATGAAGGTTCTGGAAGAGTTGCAGAAGCTGCTTCCTCCATATTTAATGGTGGCTGAGAACAGGTTGGAGCATTTGATTGAGGAGGCGCTAACCATGCAAAAAAATGCGTGCCCTTTCCACAACCCTTTGGATAGTTCTCTTTCGTTATATGCCGACCATCGGTGCAGAAAAGATCAGATCCCTTGTCAAACTACGCAGGTGAGAATTACAGTAGGGCAAATTTGGCTCCTTTTACACAATCCTGCGATGTTTGAATATTCATTTAGGCCCTTTTAGTTATGAGAATGCTCATCTTTGAAACACCTTTTCGTATATGAAGCGGACGTGGGTATTCTTGTCGGAATCACACTTTGAGATGATTATATGAAAATTCAGATATTTCATGGCCATGCTTGTTTATTGATAATTTTGAAGGGGTATATGTGTGTGTGTGTGTGTGCGGGCGCGTGAAAGCCGACTGAATCTTCTTTTTTTTTCTTTTTTTCTTTTTTTGGTGAAGGTATTGGAAGGTCACACTGACGAAGTTTGGTTCGTGCGATTCTCAAATAGCGGCAGATATTTAGCATCGTCGTCCAGCGATAAGTCTGCCGTTATTTGGGAGGTAATTTTGCTTCGTCGACTTTGCCGATCTGTGAGAATTATTTCATTTCCCCCGAAGAGTTTTACCGCACTCTTAGTATATAGTTTTCTTGTTCTTATCATATTTACAATGTTGTTTTAGGTTAATGAAGATGGGAAGCTGTCGCCGATGCACAAACTGCGCGGCCACATGAGGCCGGTCGTGATGGCCTCGTGGAACCCCGATGACACGCAGCTCCTCACGTGCGGCTGGGAAGAAAGCATTAGGCGTTGGGACGTCAAATCCGGACATTGCATCCAAATTCTCCGACACAAAGGCAGCAGCTATATTTCCTGCGGATTCATCTCTGACGGGAAAAGCTTCTTTGCGTGCTTAACCGACAAGAACTTCTGCACTGGCATATTTGAGCAGGAAATGTTACAGTGCGTTAAAGGGCGGCGGAGCACAAAAATCTCCGACATGGCCATGACAAAGGACGAAAATACAATGATATTCACGGACAAGGACTCAGCTCTTCAGCTGTTGGATATGACCTCATGGAAGGAAAGGTTTGTTGAGGAGGAGCACACGATCACGTCGTTCTCGTTATCGAAGGACGAGGACTTTTTGCTCGTAGATTTAGTGAATCAGGAGATCCATTTGTGGAGCATAAAGGGCGAGCCCAAGCTTATTATGAGATTCAAAGGCCACAAGCGGACCCGGTTCCTGATACGGTCGTGCTTCGGCGGGCTCGAGCAGGGCTTCGTCGCCAGCGGAAGTGAAGATTCACGGGCATGAATACGAAAACTCCGTAATTTTTATCCAGCGCTCTTAACAAAACTTAGAAACTTATGTAGTTAGAAACCTTTCTGTGAAATATCGTTTTTGTGACATAGTATCGAAACCGAAGCATTCAATCTCTTGTTTACGTACATATGAACATAACTTTGCATGTGGACTATATTTACGACTTTTTCATGTACTTATTTGAGCAGGTCTATATATGGCATCGAGGCACGGGAACTCTCCTCGAAGCCCTCGACGGCCACTCGGGCGTGGTCAACTGCATCAGCTGGAACCCTGCGAATCCTCACATGCTCGCCTCCGCGAGTGACGACCGCACAATCCGGGTATGGAGAACAAAAACGTGTTAATACAATCCCTAAATCTGTTGATACTCAATCCAAATGTTGTTCGGAAACGCGAAATGGCCAAATTCCTACAGATTCAAAAGCAATCGAATTACTGATCACTAAATTCTTGCAGATTACTTGTACATACTTCTTTTACTTTTCTCCTTTGTTGTTGATCATAGCAAACTAGGCTGTGCAAAGTGTCTGAATGTGCCGAATTGGCACAATGTAGTTGTCCTTTAACTGTGACTTAAAAAAGAGTTCTTCCACTTAATTCCTGATGGAAGCATGATAGAAAATTTCATTTCAGAACTCAGCAAGTCTCTCCAATCTCTCCAATAATTTTCTTCTTTTTCAAGCTTTGTTGAATGCATTTATCCTTCAATTTGGGTCTTATGTTAGGGTTAATTTCATACAAGTCCCTGCAAATATAGTTAATGACAAATACATCCATATAAAGTTTAACTTTCATATATTGTCTCTTTCAAATATGTTCCTGCCATTAGAATTCGTTAGAAAAATTTAGTTAACCATAGATTAAATACTTAACCTTAATTAGTTTTTGACATTTTTACCTCTTTATATTATGCTGTTATGTCTTTTGAAGGGACATATTTATGATAGTAAAATTAAAAATATAAACAGTTCTCTAATGATAACAAACCAGAAGAATATATTTAAAAACATTAAGACTTTTGTAGGAACAATATATAAAAGTTGAACTTTATAGAAATATATTTGACATTCATTATGTTTATAGGGATCCGTATGAAATTAAACCTTTATGTCATTTTCATTGTGAATTGCATAATACTGTTGTACCGAGCTCGAGAACTACGAAAAACTATTTTCGAGAAAAAAAAGAAGAAGAGAGTTTCCATAACATTCTGAGGAACCAAACATTACTCAATTTGAGAAGAGATCCACAAACAACATACTGGTGAAGTGAAAGAACAGAGAAATAATAAGTTGAAACATTTAAACTCAAAACTGTGACACTCTATTTGATCTATTCCAGCTTCAATCTGAATACAAGCACAAATGGTTCACACTGTTGCTATACTTACTTCATTATAAATCAAAAAATTTCCAAGGGAAATAAAAAAAAAAAAATGTTCTCTGTAGATACAGTTTAAAAAGAAAAAGAAAATGGAGCATGATGACAACAACATCACAATTTTTATCTATTTTGGGTACAAGTAGAGATTCTTCTGGGATGTAATTGCACAAGCCTAAAACTGCAATTCCCCAGCGCCTTCTTTCGAAGGATAAACCTAAGCCTCATCTCACATCTCAAACATAAAAATCAACTGAATCTGCCTCAAGCATTGAACTCGATCCCTTCCGGAAAAAACCTGTAATTTTGTAGGCAAAATGTTAGGCATTTCAGATATGATTATCCGGTAAAATGGTTTTTTTTTTTAATCTATGTTTGAATGTAGGAACGATTAATCCGGTAATAGCAACTATAAAAAGCATTAGCTATTGTAATAAACAATTGCTAAAGTCCTTTTTTTTTTTTTTCCTGCCAATGTAGGCTACAGCTAGTACTTCTCTAATGATCTAATCCATGTAAAATATCATCATCAAATATTATCCTACATGTTTGATGGCTAAAGTGCAGAAACCCCCACAAGATATATCACATTTGGACTTTATCCCCTTTTGATAATCAAATCCTACAAATAATCCCCCGGATTTAGAAACATTAACATTTTCCTTCAATCTGTCGGCGGTAGAGAGCAAATCGATATATATATATATATATATAGAAAGAGAGAGAGAGTACGTCTCCTACGTTTTCGAAAATATGGAGGGCTCTGTACTTATCAGTTGTTTTCGATGATAGGTCATCCGATTCGATGATCGGCTCCGTTAGACATGATCTACGCTATTAGAACTATTTAAAAATCAAATTTCAAAATTTTTTGACATCGTTTACCAAGTGATCAAATGGTTTCAAAAATGACTATTTTAATGGCCAACGTGGCACGCTTGTAAGTTCAACGGTGTAAAATAGTTTATATTACATGAAATTTTAACAGAAAATTCTACTTAACATCAAGAGCAAGATCAAAACTTCCAATTCGAAATTTGAGTATTTTATCACTGTTTTTTGTGAGATTTTTTATTTTCAGCCGTTCATTTTGAGACTGCTCGTTCGCTAGACAAACAAAGTCAAAAAATTATAAAATTTGATTTCTAAATAGTTTTAATAGCGTAGATCATGGCTAACAGAACCGATCGTCGAACTGGATGTCCTATCATTTAAAACCACTTACAAGTACGGAGACCTTCGGACTTTCGAAAGCATAGGAGACGTACTCTATAGAAATATATAAACTATGTAGAGATCTCATGAGAAACAACCATGTAATCACTCTATCGAAGGACAGTATTCAAACTAAAACTATGGTTCCGGCAATGAAGTGAGCGAAGAAGAAAATTTAACAACATTGTCAACTAAACAAATATTAGGATTTTTTTTTTCTAGGGAAAGAAAAATAATGTATCATCAATGCTCTTCTTATAGCAGTAGCGAACATGATGATTTCAAATAAGATAAATAATGATTATAAAATGCATGCTTCATGCGAACATACCTTTTAAAAAGAAAGTGAAGACCTAAATTACAAAGTCAATGTCGATGTTTCCACTGTTTCAGGTGGCCTAGTATCTGCAAAATAATTATGAGGTCTCGCTCAGTGAAAAGTACTTGAAAAATCATGCTTAAGAAAGAGTGGAAAGATTGAAAAGAAAAAGATATTCACATACACACAGCCCTTCAAATTATCCCTGTGTATATGTCTCTGAAGAATCTGAATTTTCATATATGCCTTCGAAAACCAAATTCCTTACATGTGTAACTTTAAACATACAAAAGCACCCCTCTTTGAATTGAAAAATTTTTCCTATACAAAACCAACTACTTCCCGAATCGGATGACTCACAAGCTAGAAATGGGTAATTTTCTTAAAAACTGCAAGGGTATATATGAAAAATCAGATTTTAAAGGGTACGTATGTAACGAAAATAAGATGGATTTTGTATGTAAATAGATGATTTTGCAGGGAAATGTATGTAGAAGTTGCCAAAGGAAATACCGCTTTGTATGCCTGTAGAGAGGATCCGGTCGATGTTATCTATGCGTCTTTGTACCGACCTCAAGAGAAAATTAAGAGCGGCAACTCTCTTACGAATAGAGGAGATCTTGGCCGCGTGTTGCATGACGAACGGCGATGGCGCGTCTTCTAATAGTTTGTCTAGCTCTGCATGAAATGCTAAATCGTTAACAACCGTGAACATATAGACGCAAATCCCAAATTCGCAGAACCTGAGAATGCAGTTGCTTTACGTTGAGGCTTTCACGACATGAGAAATAAATGGTGTATGATGCAAGTGTAGGCGAAGCATTACATAAACATACTCAATAAGAAAGCTATCGACTTAAAATGTTAGAATGTTCTTCAAAAGCCAATAGGACTCGACGGCACGGGCCGTATCCACTGTGCCGTACCGTGCCAACAAGATACCGACACGATACAGACCCCGTGCCGATGGCATAGCTCAAAACCCTTTATTCTTTAAATTAGTAAGCAATTTCCTCAATAAAGTTCAAAAAATATGATAAAAAAACATAATAAATAGTTATAATATTTTGTTGCTAAAGAAAATAAATATTTCATGATATTATGTGTCAGCACACAAGAATTTTTTTGACCTGCACGCATCGGCGCGGCTCGGCACGCATTGTGCCGTACCGTGCCAGCAAGTTTCCAGCACGACCCCGTGGTTCACTTAAATCCTTGCTCGACGCCCATTTGGTTAAACTTATGCAGATATGCTGTTTGAGTAGAGTTGTGTAAAGAAGCTGTAACAACATTTCGTGAAGAAGCCGCCAGCGTAGCTTCGTGTTAAAGCTCGAAGCAAAAGCTCATTTTTGCTTCCTGCTGTAGCAGGAAGATCTAGAAGAGATGCTAACATCCTTTTGCTTTTGTGGCTGAACAAACATGAAAACCTCCAATTGATGTTACTGCTGCAAATTCAGTTTCGAATAAAAATAAAATTGGTAGATATATTCTTGTTTGCGAGTTTCAGAATATCTTTGCAAATCAAATAAAAAACCAAAATTTGATTTCCTCGTCCTCAACATAAATTAAAATTCCCCTAGAATTCACATCATAAATCACCAAAGAGTATCAGCTCCAAACCACACTGAACAAAACACGAAACCCTATTTCGATTCAACCCTAATATTCTATAAATGTTGCATATCAAAGTTTAAGTTAGAAATTACGATATGTATAGCATAGAAATCTGATTTTGACTTCAATTATCATCTCCTAACTGAGAATTTCCTCTCCCATTTAGAATTTGAACAAATTAACTAAAAATTATCAGATTGAAAGCCCTCCCCTTTGAAACCCTAATTCGATGCAACCCCAAAATTGAATCGGAGAGAGAGAGAGAGAGAGAGGGAGAGAGACCTCCGGTGAGGCGATCGAGGGAGAGGGCGAGCTCGCCCTGGCTCCGCGCGGCGCCCTCGGCTCGGGCGTCGAACTCCCGCAACACGCCTCCGAGCGCCGCCGCGATCGCCCTCCCGAGCGCCTCCCCGCCCCCCTCCGCCGCGCCGCCGCCGCCGCACCGTGCCTCCTCCGCCTCCTCTCCGGCGACCTCCGCCGCCGCCTCTCCGTCGCCGTCGCCGCCGCACCGCTCCTCCTCCTCCTCCCCTCCGGCGACCTTCTCCGCCTCCGCCGCCGCTTCTCCGGCGGCGGATTGGGGCGGGAGATCTCCGTCGTCCATCGCGCGGGGTAGAGAGAGAGAGAGATCGCGATGATGAGAGAGAAAGAGAGAGAGAGAGAGAGAGAGAGGGGGGAGAATCGAATCGAAGAGGGACCGGATCGTAATCGTAGCCGTCCAGTTTCTCTCTTCTTAATCATAGCCGCTCATTTCGTCGGGTCTTTTCCACTTGTTTACGTATGCTGCGTAATATATTGCGTGGACCTGGTTCACCACTTCATCCGTGCACCGCCCAAGGGACACACATCACCACTTAACAAAGTAGTAATAATAATAGTAATAATAATAATAATAATAATAATTTTTATAGTGCTCAATTTTCTTTTTTTGTAGTCACAATATTACAAGCAAAAATATTATTGGATCAAAATAAAAAGTAACTTACTAACTACACACAATCTCACCAACAAGTAGTCTACGGTATCTTTTTTATTTCTATTTTTGACGAGTCTTACATCTGCCCTACGAGTGCGGATGTCATTTCCGTTTGAAATTAGCTACCTAAGCAGGGATTGGAGCATGACAGTCTGAAACCTAGTATACTAGTGTTAGTCCTGTGGTGGACGTTGCAGCGCAAGAGAAATAACGTCATTTTTCGAAATCTTACCTTGAACGCACCTAAATCACTGGTCTAAAATGCTTAATTTCGGTCACTATTATTAAGATTACATGTTTCTTATTCTTCTAATACTATTTTTTTTTTAAATCAAATGTAGGACTATCTGAATGTTATAAACTCCCTCCCTTTAATTATAAGGCGGTCTGAGATTCATCTTACACTTCCGACTAGCAAATTGACTCTAATGCTAAATATAATAATTCAGTACACTAACATTAACAACTCGTTGGATCGAAATCACCCTCTCTAACATATATAAAAATTTAATAAATTAACAACAAATAGATAAAAACAAATTTCAAAGCTTTTATTAGCACCAACCATTGTGCTCTTTGTTGGTTTGTGCAATGTTCAACAATCAACAAGTCACAGGTTCAAGGATTGGTTGGTACAAAAGAAGGAGAAGAAAAGAAGAAGAAAGAGGTATTTTAAAATACCTCCATTTTTGTGTTGTAATTTATATTTTTAAAGTATTATTATTTTTATATTTTTTTTTTTTTTATGGTCGCTAGATATCTAAATAATAGAGGTGTTTATTTATATTTTAAAAGCAAAATAAAATTTAAATTATCTATACCTCAATTTTTCATAAATTTATATTTTAAATACCTCCATTTTTGTGTTGTAATTTATTATTTTAAAGTAAAAAAAATAAATTTTAAATTATCTATACCTCAATTTTTCATAAATTTATATTTTTAAAATGAAATAAATTTTAAATTATCTTAGTTAGTTTATTATTATTGTTAGATTTATTTATTTATTTATTTATTTTTTGTGGTCACTAGATATCTAAATAATAGAGGTGTTTATTTATATTTTAAAAGCAAAATAAAATTTAAATTATCTATACCTCAATTTTTCATAAATTTATATTTTTAAATGAAATAAGTTTTAAATTATCTTAGTTAGTTTATTATTATGGTTAGAGAAGCTTTATTTATTTATTTTTTTTGGTCACTAGATATGTAAATAATAGAAGTGAGAAAAAAAAAAGAGGAAAATTCATAAAAAAAAAAAGGGTTGATTATGCTAATAATTGGATTATCCGGCTAAATCAGTTTTTTAATTTTATTTAATAAAAAAAAAATCATATCGTAGTTCTATCTCTTAAATTACCAAACTGCCCCTAGGGTTTCGCTTCGCAGTAATTTTTTTTATTTTAAAAAAGCTTTTTTGGATCAACAAAACCCTAACCCTAGAAACAAGCGCGCGAGAGAGCGTCACAGAAGGGGGGCGAAAGCGATTTAGGGGGCGCGCGATGAGGGCCAAGGTGAGATTTTGATCGCCCCCAACCTCTCAAAACCATCTCAATTGATTCGTTTTACGATCGCATGGATCGATCTTCCCCAAACACTCCTCCGTTTTTCGTGGATTTCTCTTAGGAAAAAACTTTTTGCAACAATGTGCTTGTTTATGCAGCGATTTAGGTTTTTTTCCGTGTAAATTCAGGGTTATTTTGATTTAATTTGCTTTGAAAATGGTTTATACTTGATCTTACTGTAGCATGAATAGGAAAATATGTGGACTTGATGGTAGAATCTATCGAGAACCTTATTAACACTCTCAATTGATTCGTTTTACGATCGCATGCATCGATCTCCCCCAAACTCTCCGTTTTTCGTGGATTTCTCTTAGGAAAAAAAACTTTTTGCGACAATGTGCTTGTTTATGCAGCGATTTAGGTTTTTTCAATGTAAATTCAGGGTTATTTTGATTTAATTTGCTTTGAAAATGGTTTATACTTGATCTTACTGTAGCATGAATACAATAAGATGTGGACTTGATGGTAGAATCTATTGAGACACTTATTATCATTATTATCAATTGCTATATAAATGTAATGATTTCTTATTTTCCCTTTTTTTGGGCTAAGAACTCAAATTCCTCTAATGGATTGCTTGAAATCGATATATTTACAGGGTTTGTGTGATAATAAAGAAAAGAAACGATTTTCCTCTGTGTCTTCGGCCTTTTAACGAAGATACAAGGTGTATCGACTGAGCCTGCTAGTACTAGCAACTTATTCGGCCAAAACCATTGGCGGGAAATGCTTAAGCCTAAGTTATTAGTAGTAGAGTGCTTAGTTCTTGTGTATCAAAAGCGTGATCTCTTTTTATTCAATATGCGACTATTGGGATGCCTTCGTGGCTAACAAACAATGAGTAGGATGCCGGCATACCAAATCATGTAGAAGTTGAGTTTTTAGCATTTGCTGTGTCAGAGAATCTGGAACGACCTTTCTTTAATCGAAAGCAGAAGATTCAAATTTGAGCTTTTGCCTTTGTAGTGATTCTGACAAAATGCTTATAGTTTTCGCTGTGGCATGAAGCTGTAATAAGCATTTTGGGCTCCAAAAGCAAAAAAAAAGGTTTAATATGGAACTTTTGCTTATATTGTACGAGAATTTGCCGAGGAATGTTTAAATGGAAAAACTATTAGTGTTTCTTTGAATAGCTCCATACAACAGTGCTTTTAGACAGTTTCAGCTAAGGTTAACTGGCAAACTCCTTGCTATGAGGCCTTGGAACTCTTCAATGGAGCATTTTCTAGCTTGATCAATATGCGGTGTCGTTTTGAAACCTAATTGATCATCCTTGTCATTTTGGGAATAGTGGGTTGCACCTCGAGAAAGATTAATCTTCATAGATACTAAATAAGAGCTTGATACAATTTGATCAATTTTTTTGTTGCGGGAGTAACCTGGGATTTCTTTGTCTAATTCTTGTTGTAGCATTTGGTGTTTCAACCCTAACATGGTTTTACCGCATGATCTTTTCTTGTCACCGGTCGTGTACTAGTTCAATTGTCACTATACCTATGTCCAATTTAACTGTTTTCTTAATCAATATAATTCAGTATATTCTATTTGGTTATTTTGCTAAAAGAAATTTCTTTGTGCCGCTATATCGAAAGTATCTTCTTTGCATAGTGAGTGCCAACTTTTACACTTCATATTCTCTCATAAACGTATTAGTCCTTTTACTTGTATTAAATTGTCATTCAGTAAAAAGCTTATCGGATTCCATAAGCTTATTCAATCCGTTATCTGCTTTTCTATGATTCCAACCATTATTTGTATTCTATGTCCAATTCTGGTTTCAGTGGAAGAAGAAGCGGATGAGGAGACTGAAGCGGAAGCGCCGAAAGATGAGGCAGAGATCGAAGTAGTTTGAAGGCATTCTTCTCTATCCCTCCATCTACTGCTTTGTTTTGCTGTTCTTAGAAGTTAGTCATTTTGCTTGGTATGTGTTGATCTCCTTTTGCTTTGCCGACTTAAGTTATGTTTCTGTGGCGCTTATAATTTGGATTCAGTTCCTTTTATCTTAAATTGCACACTTTGTGTTTGAATTCATCTTTGATTCTCCTATTAGGTGGAAGTTTTAAGCTTGTGTTCGTTCTCTGGTTTTTTGTGGGCAAAATTTGCACTTGAATTCTTTGATGATTTTAACTTTTAGTCCTCTACTTTTAATTTGAAGTGCTCTACATCTTTTACTTATCCAAGTTTTCCGCTATAGTCCTCTTTGTTAATGCGCATTATCAGTGTTAATGATGATAATAATAATAATAAAACCATAGAAATCAAACTTTGGTGTGTTGTAGTTAGTCTCTCTCTCTCTCTCTCTCTCTCTTTCTCTCTCTCTGATTAGACCCAAAAGTCTTTAGGTTTGTAGGCGTACACTCCCCCTGAAGATATATTACCTCGTCCAGGACTTGATTCTGGAACCCCAAGGTACCCTTCAGAGGTGTATCGTAGTTAGCGAGTTACTGAATGCGGTGATCAGTTTACCGCATTCCCAGTAACGTCACCAACTTGTTTCAATACAAGCAATCGTTTCGGAGTTAGTTTGCTTTTTTTTTTAAATTTTTTTTTTATTTTAAGGATGCTACTTTGACGATTATATTTTTGTATAAGGGAGGAAACTTTAGAATTAAACTTATCCTACCTCAAACAGGAACTGGGCCTTCTTGGGCTAATTAGATTAAAGTGAAATTGGGCCGAAGTGTGCGGTTTCCATATCGGGCCATTACTGGGCCATGCTTTATTTAGACACAAAATAACCGATTTAAATTTAAGCTACTTAAACAACTGAAATAGAATTAAATATAAATATAGTAAATAATTAAATATACCCAATGAGGGTTTTTTCCCCCCCCTTTCTTTTTTTCTTATATACCGCTGTAAAATTGGTACTTTCATGTGTACTCCTGAAAATCTTACTTATTTGCATGGATGCTTATCTATGCACTAAACCAAGGGCATTAGTGCAAAAAATTCTACCGCATAGATAATCTGTCGCAGCATGCAATTAAATAAGCAAAATTTGTAGGGGGATATTGGTAATAAGTACCAACTTTGCGAGGGTATTTGCATAATTTTGTATATTTAGGGGGATATACATGCAGGAAAAACTTAACAACATGTATATAAACATACAAACATGGCATTGAAATATAAAAACAATACAATGAACATCACATTATATTGTTCAAAAACAATTTCTTTGTTAGTATATGAGAGCTATTTGTTATCTTTTATTAACCATAGGATCCAAATGTGAAGAGAACAAGCAAATTGGTTTTGGGACCTTTTAGATGATAATCTCACAATATCTGTTAGTTTTGTTTATTATCAAAGATAGTGATTGGCCAATGAAAGTGACATATATAATACAAAATTGTGAACACTTAGCATTGTTTTAAAGATGCCACAAATAGTTCTCTTAATCCAGCAGTTCTCACGTACAATGGGCAGAAAAAAGATTAGGAATACATGCTTTTAACTTAATGTATAAGCAACTTAAGGGTCCACTTAGTTGTGTGATTGGAGCTGCAGCAGAAGTGCTGTTAAAAAGAAGCTGTTTTCTTGAGTATAGTAAGTCTGTCTTTTTTTATGCTTTTTTTCTTCTTTTTTTTTGCTATACTCTAGAAAAGCTAAGCTTCAAATTACACTTTTCTTTTCAAAATTTGTGTCAATTAGGCTCTGAGAATCAGAATGAATTAACTGACGAATTAATATAGCTTTATCAACTTAGATATGATCTGGAGTATGCGTTACGGTAGGTGCAACTACAAACAAAACACAAGCTAGTTATGAGGAGAACATTTTTATTTTTATTTTTAAATAATTTGGAATTTTTGAATAAGTTATAAGATTAGGTCATCTCATAATTAAGATAATCGATCTTATGTTGATTCATTCTCCATTGCTAATTAACAAATGCAGAGATGTGATGCTCCATATAATTGAAATGCGTAACTTGTGATGGTGTTCCTGTCTCATGTTCTGACTTGTAGAAGTCATAATAAAAATTCCGAAATTATAATTTATCTGAGAAGTTGTACGAAATCATCGACAAAATCCGTTGCCTCGGGCGCACGTAATTTGAGAAAATATATATAAAATTTGAAAAATTTGTCTTCTATCAATCAAACTCAAAAGAGTTCCAGGATTTTGTCTAAATGTGTTTGTGGATCATATTTTTTTACTATATTTTCTACTGTTTTTGTCTCAGTAAATAGATCAGGGAACAATAGAGTTGACATTAACATTGATTGTTGAAGATTCTAAGATTTGCCGAGCACCTTTTTTGATCTGCTGCTCATATATATATACATATATGTTGTTTTTAGAGGGCTTGAAAAAAGGTTCAGTACTATAGATTGAAAAATGAACCAAGGGATGATAAAGTTTGAAAATTAAAAAAAAAGGGAAAAGGAATTAATCTTTTTTGGTAGACCTTTAGGGAAAAGTTGCAATTTATCAAAAGTTCGAGGACCAACAACTACAAATTTGTTGGTGTGAATTTTCTACGGATTCTTTTCTCACGTGCACCAGTTGGTCTCATTGTCCATTCAAAAGTAGGATCCTCACGCGTGCCAGCTGGTCTCATTGTCCATTCAAAAGTAGGACGCGTCTCAATTGCTTCATTTTTATTGTCAGCAACGATGGAGATCATCACCGCATTTCAGATTAACGGTGGGACCAGCCAGTCCATCTCAACCATCAAATCTTTTGACTATTTGTACTCGTCGGGAATAGTAAAGATCATCACGAAATGTTTGGATGAATGGTTGGATCAACTAATGCGCAGAAAAATTCTGCATACCGAATTGCAAAGAATCCGCAATTATCATTAGTTTTGAGAAAAAGGCAGCTCGCTATCCGCTTCGTTGATTTCGATATGGGGGGCCTCGGGTACTATGATAAGAAGAATTCACAATTATTGCTATGATATTATGAATGGTTTGTTTCTTTTCAATGTGGAGTCATGGTCTATAAAAAGTCTCCTAACTCTTCCACTTGCAACCAAATTGGCTTAAACAACCACCACTTGGTGGTAAACCAATAAGAGCAAATAATAAATGATTGATCAACATTGTCACACATGTAATTAAGCATATCACTTATTAGAATAATCATACATTGCTTACTGTTGTTGTTGTTGTTTTGTGATTGCATGTACATCAAATCTTTCACCACACATAGTGAAAGCTACTACTGCTTGAAAACACAAAGTTAGACCATATTTTGATTAGACTAGTGCATGTTTGCTAGGGCTTGAACAACTTTCCTACTTAAGAAGCAAGAGTTACATTCATAGTGTCCGTCTGTTTGGCGTAGCTTCTGCTTTTGCTTTCTGCTGCAGTTAATCTCTTACAAAGATCTTTTGCTGTCGTGTGAAGTTAATATGAGCTTTTATTTGTTTCAAGTTTTGGTTCTAATCACCTTGTGCTTATACTAATAGTAATTTATCGAATAACACTCCGCCTATAACAAGGCCAAAGAGGTAAACATCGCCCTAAAGCTTCCGACTAGGGTGTGATAATAATGATCTTCTAAGCTTTAATTCAAAGCTCTTGCTTTTAACCTTAAAGCTAAGAAATATCAAAAAGCACTTCAATGATGAACCAAAAGAAAAAAAAAAAAAATGAAGCATCTTTTTTTTTTTTTTTTTTTTCTTTTTTTTGAAACTGACATCTAGGGCAAATAAGTAGTAACCAGATTCACCCCCACTTCAAATGGAAACACAAGGGCCTACAAAGGAATGTTATCCAAATAAAGTATATAATAATATATACATTCTTTAATGTATATATATATATCTATATACATATACAAATTCTCAAATCAGTAGGTGGGTATTGAAAAAGACAAATATTGTTTATGTCCACTTTTAAAAGTTTTAATCTGATTATTTTGACTCTTCCCTCCTCCTGGGGCTTTTTGAATCCCCACTTTATGGTGCTAATTATTGGGGGGATTATAATTATTTTTTGTCCTTTAATGTGCCAATTGTTCCATTCTCATTGGGGTGTGTTGTTAACAAATGATGATTGAGTTTTTGAGTTTCATGTTTGAAATATTTTGCTTATTTGGTATATATCTTTCTGCATCTTTGGTCTGGCAGTTCAGAGCTTTTGCTGTGACGAAAAGTTGAAATGAATGAACTGTTCTTCGCAGAACATTTACTTCCGCTCTGTCGTGCTTCCTCGAATATCTCTACTGAAGCAGGCCTAATAGAATATCGGGCTTTGTCGACAAGATTTTTTTTTTTTTTTTTTTTTAAAAAAAAATTTTAATTTTGATCCAAGTTCAAACAAAACATTTTGATGCCAAATTTTACCTCAAAAGGGCCCCCCCAATTTAGCTTTTTTACCGGACTTTTTTTCGAAAATGACTATGTGGAATTTCATAATTGGCAAAATAACCCTACAAAAAATTTATTTGTAAAACTAACCCTCCTTTCGCTACTTGAGCGTCACATCAGCGTTTCTCAAAAAGACGGTAATTCGTTAACCGTCTTTTGGGTTCTTTTAAAGGTCCTTAGAGAAGACGGTGACTCGTTTACTGCCTTAATAGAGGCGGTGAATTGTTTACCGTCTTCTTAAGGGCACAGAAAAAAAAAATGGGAAAAGAAAAAGTTAGAAATAAGGCGTTAAAAAAGGAAGCGGGTCTTCTTAAGGGCACAGAAAAAAAAAAAAATGGGAAAAGAAAAAGTTAGAAATAAGGCGTTAAAAAAGGAAGCGGGCGGGTTTTGCACTAAAGGCGGTGAACCATTCACCGCCTTCTCCATAAAATCATAAAGACGATGAACGATTCACTGTCTTTGTGAGGAAAATCAGACGTGGCGCCCACGTGGTGAAAGGAGGGTTAGTTTTATAAATAAATTTTTTGGAGGGTTATTTTGCCAATTATGAAATTCTACAGGGTCATTTTCGAAAAAAATCATTTTTTACCTTCTAAATTGCACATTTGCATGCACACCCCTTTAACTATCAGAATCTTACCTTCTTAGAAAGGCCTCTTTGCAAATAATGAGTTGTAGAGTGGTACATATGCAAAAAAACCCCCCCCTTTTTTGAACTTTTTAATTCCCACTCTTGTACTTTTTCTTAAAAAAAAAAAAAAAAAAATTAAGTAGCTTCTCTACACTAGCCCCCTTAATCTATTACTTTGCACAACAACAACAATAATAATAATAATAATAATAATATTAATTAATAATAATAAGTGTCTCTCAACTTGCTTACATTGACTAATCTCATAAAATTCCATTCATCATTTTTTATACATATTTGCAGTTTTTAATTTTTTAATTTTATATTTTTATAGAATAAATTATCCGATGACGATTACGGTGGGTCCCGGTCCGCCTAAATGATTATGTCATGAACTGCTGCTAAACACAAATCGTAAATCCTGGACTGATTCAGCAGACTGCCAATTAATGACCCTGTATGTTCATCAGCCTAACTTGATCTTCTTCTTCTTTTTTTTTCTTTGTAAAATTTTATTTTATTGTGTTTCATTTCATTTCACTTTGTTCTTATTTTCTAAAAACTCTTCTTCTTTTTTTTTTCATACAAAAATATTCTTTTTTGCAGTTTTTTATTTGCGTATAATTATTTTTTTTTTTTTTTTGTTTTTTTTCCCAAAACTTTCCTCTTCTAACTCAAACCCTAGCTTGACTTAAGAGTAAGAAAAAACAAAATCTCCAAACTGAAGTTTCTGTCTTTCGATTCATAATCTTATTTCTTTCAATTCAAACTTTCTACGATAGACGAAACAGATAGTTTCAGAACTTTCTATCTGTTAAATATTCTACAAAAAGTGATTACAGTTTATACATCGAAGCAGAAGCTAAGTCGAACAGGCTCTTAAAGTGGCCCTCAAATTATTGACCAAAAGTAGGTAAAAGAAACACACACACACATATTAATCGTAGAAGCAGACAGTTTCAAAACTTTCTATCTATCAAACATTCTACAAAAAGTAATTACAGTTTATACCTCAAAGCATGCAGAAGCTAAGTCGAACAGTCTCTTAAAGTGAGCCCTCAAATTATTGTCCAAAAGTAGGGGAAAAAAAACATACACACATATTTCCTCATATTGCACTAGCTAGGAGTAGCTAAGACAAGAAAACAAACAAGTACAAGAAAAAAGGAGGGAAAGAAGAAGAAAAAAAAGAAAAAAGAAAAATATAACAAAGTCCTTGTTTGGATAATAACAAGCCTCCTTGTCCTCTTTGCCTTGATGACAATACCATAGCTATCAATTGGAAAGGAGGAGGTGATGGAGAGTTGTATTGTAGAGGGTGGGGAATCTCTAGAGCACTCTACAGTGTAAAAGAATTCAAGGAGTCAAATGTCTACTTCAAAAGAACCTCCTCTACCACTCTATCTATCCATTCGCAACAATCGGCTTCCGAAGCGCTAGCCAGATGTTCGACAGATCAAAAGTTCAGAATTTTTGCCTGTTTCATATAAAAGCAAACTTTCAGACTCGTAAAGCGAGAAACGTTAGTTCTGGAGCCTGTTTGGCTCCACTTCTGTGCTTTTCTGTCTGTGCTTAGCAGATGCAATAACAGATTTGCAACAGCAGCAAAACAAAGAGTAAAAACTTTTTCTTAAAATGTTTAGACCTTCTGTAATATAAAAATAATATTTTTCGTCGCTACATTACTAAATTAGGGTTTGTTCTTAAAACCCACTCCTCTATAGAAAAGCTAGGAGGCAACCTAGAGGCATAGAATGGGCAAGCATAACATCACACAATTAATGGAATATGCAGAAAAGACACCATGCTTTGTCCTCTAATGAGATTTGTCACCTTTGGCAAATTGTGGAGCTCATATGATTGGCCCTACACAAGGCCTCTTTGTAGCCCTTTGATCTCCATCGAACGGCGGATGTCGCGACATGTGGCCGGCGCCATACCGGTGCCATGTGGGGTGATGGGATTGGTGGACCACTTATTATTGTGCCCCCAATGCTTATACTCTGTCCATTTCAAAGCAGTTTAGTGCTGTTCGATTAGAGCTGCTTTCGATAAGATAATAATCTTTTCAATCATATTCTTTTTTTAGTAGTATTGTTCGAGTCCAGCTACTATTCTTTAAGAAGGACGGGAGTCTTCGTCCTAATAAATCATTCAGATTGCAGAAATTTTGAATCGAAATCGTTAAAGTTGATTTAAAATATTTAGAAACTAAATTTTATAAACTTTGAAAAGCGTAGTGATTGAATGATCACAAAATCAACAAGTTTTGACGGACTATATGAGTTGTGTCTCTGCTTGTTTAACAATTCAGAGCAGTTCAAATCACTTGAATTTTTGATAAAACTCTTTCGTACTATTTAGATAACGTTTGAGAATTTTGATCATGAATTAAGATTAAAAACTACCATCTATTTTTGCAAGATTATTTCATTTTCGACCGTTTATTTTTTGACCCTTCGATGGACTTGATAACGATTTTTAAAATTTAAAAATTTTGTTTCTAAACGCTTTAAATACTCTAGATCAACTTTAACGGTTCTGATCATTGATTCAGAATGCCTATCATCTAAAACGATTTAATAGGACGAAGGCCTACTTTGCAGTGTAAGCAAAAGTTTCAGTTCGAAGCTTTTGCTTTTAGAGTTCAGAAGTTTATTTAAGTTCTTTTTACGCCGAGGTTTAATAGTTTTGAACTTTTTGTATTTGTTAAATTGCTTAAACTAGACAAAATAACACAATATCAACATATAATTCTATTTTCAATGTATTTATATAATTAATGACATAAATTTGCACTCAATTTATTTAATATTATTTCTTTTTTGTTTTTATTTAAACTGCTTTTAAATGCATTTTTGATTTGCACACAAATATATCCTTCCTTATTTGTGATGTTATTTATTTAAATAAATGAGCATATACATAGATTTTCTTTCTTTTTTAATACATCCAAGGGTTACACAAAAAATTGGAACAAAATTATGAATAAATTTATAAAATCAAATTTTTTTTTTTTAAAAAAAATGTAAGGATTTCATAGCACAGAATAATTAAACATTATTAGATTATAAGAAATTCCTCATTAATTCATAAATTAATCACCCAAAAAATATGCACCTCAAATAAAAAAATTTAATTTTTTTTTTCTTCTAAAAAATAGCTAAGAATAGAAAGAGAAGGGTTTTAAGCAGGTGGGCCCCCACCAAAATCTATCCACATCAGTAGCCACGTGTCATGTCACTATTGCTCAGCCAAAATACACACTTCTCCTCCAATCCCATGCTCCCACATCACCCCCTCTCTCTCTCTCTCTCTCTAAGTAGTTGACTTGTGCTCTCTATTTATACCCCCACCCTTGATTTGTTTCTAAAACCATATTTAGTCTCTATAACTCTCTCTCTCTTTCTCTCTCTCTCTCTCTCTCTCTCTCTCTCTCTCTCTCTCTCTAGAATTGTTCATCTCTCTCTCTCTCTCTAGATCTCTAGAGATGAGCATGATAAGCATGGTGGAGGCAAGGCTGCCCCCGGGGTTCCGGTTCCACCCGCGCGACGACGAGCTCGTGCTCGACTACCTCGCGAAGAAGGTTGCGAGCGGCGGCGGCAATTGCGTCGGCGGATTCTACGGCGGCCACATGATGGTCGACGTCGACCTCAACAAGTGCGAGCCGTGGGATCTCCCCGGTACGAGAGGATTCCTTCTTTTTAAGATAACTGAATATTATCAGAGCAATTTTTATTATTGACAGAATGCGAAAACCATTTATGCATGGTTCAGGTAATATCAAATCGCGCGAATTTCTCTTAATTCAACACAACTAAGATTGATATATTTGTGTATTCCCCTCACATACTATATATATATATATATATATATATATTTTCATTTCATAATAAAATGTCATATTTAGGAAAGAGGAGGACAAAAGGAAAAAAATACCCATCACTCTTAAAGCTCTTATTTCTTATACTTTTTTAAGAAAAAAAAAAAAAGAAAAAAAGATTAATTGTATTTTTTTTTAATTTCCAAATTTATTATGAGAACGATCGATCGATGTGCACATCCCTTTTTTTTTTTTTTCCATTTTATAACCCAAAAAAAAATTATTCTCATACCACAAGAGTTTTGTCTCCTCTTTTATTTCTTCCTCTTTTGGTGTTTGTTTTGTGCCTAATTTGTATTCTCATGTAATATATTTTGATTAATATTTCTTGTTAGAAGCCACTTTAGCCTTAGCCTTATGTAGTGACAATAACTAATATATTACTCTCTCTCTCTCTCTCTCTCTCTCTCTAAATATCATTTGAAACATATACTAGAGTTTCTAATATATATATATATATATATATATATATATATATATATATATATATATATATATATATATATATATATATATATATATATATATATATATATATATATATATATATAAATTTAGCTACTATACTTATACGAGTATAGAGTTCTTTGTATTTATAAATTTTCAGCCATTCAGATGAAAAAATATATGGTTAGAATGAGAGTGGTAACGGTTAGGTTGATAGTGGGCACCCTAGGATTGAGTGGTGGTTGGTTAAATAGTATAATCTAACGGATGAAATTGATTAAAGGGTCAAAAATTTATAAGTATAAGAGACTCTATACTTATAAGAGTATGTATAGTAGTCGAACTTTCTCTCTCTCTCTCTCTCTCTCTATATATACATACTCACTTATCATGTTCATTTATATTTATACTTGATTCCAAATGGTTGATTTTTTTAAAAAAATTGAACTAAATAAGAAAAACTAAGGCTTAAAAAATAGTTGTAATACAATGGAGAAATACTCCAACTATCATGTTCTTTTTTTAAAAAAAAAAAAAAAACTCTTTTTGTTTTTGTTTATAATTAACTTACTAATAATTGTTTATAATTTCTTTTTTTTTAAAAAAAAAAATTCTCAATTTAGAAATGGCACGGGTGGGGCCAAAGGAGTGGTACTTCTTCAGCCTGCGGGACCGGAAGTACGCGACCGGCCAGCGGACCAACCGCGCGACCCGGACGGGCTACTGGAAGGCCACCGGCAAGGACCGGGCAGTCTGCCGGCGGGGGTTGCTCGTCGGGATGCGGAAAACCCTCGTCTTCTACGAGGGCCGAGCCCCGAAGGGCAAGAAGACTGAGTGGGTCATGCACGAGTTCCGCCGCGAAGAAGAACAACAACATCAACAACAACAACAACAACAACAACATCACACAACAAAATTCTCATACCAGGTACGTTGTTTGTCGCTGCTGCGGAGCGTTAAAGCTTCCGAATCTGCGGTCGGTTTTGAACAACAAATTTCGCGCGGATTATTCCTCGCCGAAAATATAAACTAGAGAGAATTTTATCATGTGCTTTTGGGTAAAAAATCAACCAAGATTATGTGGATTTTGGGTTGAATTAATCAAACTCTTAATGATGTGTTAGTATATAATAAAAGTTTTAGTAAGTAGAGAATTATTAAAGCTTGAGTTCTATATATTGACTTTCCCTTTGTACTTAAATCTCTTATTTATTCTCCTATCACTCTCACTCCAGCTATATATACATGGAGAGAGAGAGAGAGAGGGGGGGGGTTAGAATATGAGTTAGACTCTTAAATCTACTCTATATTCGTCGCTAAAAATTATCAGTTTTGAGATCATTTGAGTACCCGACAAATGATATCGTAGAATCGTGAAATTTGAAATCTAAAAAGTTTAAACAATATAGATCAAGTTTAACGGTGTTGATCGTTGATTCAGATGCTCGTTTCCTCGTGTGCGTGTGTTCCAATCATTTACAAGAGGATAAAATTGTGTGGTTTTTTTTTTTATAGATGCAAACCCTTAAAAAGATTGAGAACAACTAGTAATAGAATAAGATTTAACTAAATCTCCATCATATATATGTTATGTATTCTTAATCTAAACTTCTCTGCATCATTTTTGTTTCCTTGAAAAGAAAATGCTGGAGGATTGGGTCCTATGCAAGGTGTTCTTCAAGAGTGGAGTAGCCATTTCCCGGCCGTCGATGCCGGAGACGTCGCACGAAGACGACGGCTCGACGTCGCTCCCTCCCCTCGTCGACAACTACATCACCTTCGACCACGCGGCCCCCCCGAGCCTCGAGGGCTACGAGCAAGTGCCCTGCTTCTCCGCCCCCGCTCCCGGCCCCCCCGCGGCCCCCTACGTGCCTACGGTCGGAAACAGCTTCCCCGCGAAGGGCTCGAGCAACACGGGCGGAGGAGGGTTCCCACACACCGGTTGTTCCTCCGATAAGAGGGCGATAAAGGCGGTTCTAAGCCAATTCTCTAGGTTGGAAAACACACCAAAGAGAGAGTTTCCTCTAGGTTTGGATCAAGGAGGAGGGTTTGAGAGCTACTTAGCTGAGAATGGATTGTCACATTTGTGGAACTCTTTTTGAGTGTTGTTGAGAGTATCTATTACAAGTCATGTTGTTAGCCTTGTAAATATAGCTTATACCAACACAACATAGTGAAATGGTTTGTAAGCATTGTATATATTAGCCCTAGGGTGGGGGGAAGAGAGGGAGAGGTTTTCTTTGAAAGGTCATGGTTTAAGTTATAAAGTGTATGCTTGGTATTGAGATTTGAATTAGTATCATTTTAAAGAGAGTGTGGATGCATCATTAAATGCAAAATCACATCTTCCTCTCCCTTCATGTTTGGTGCATTAAATGTAGAACAATAAACTAAGCTACTCTTTCTCTAGCAAGTGATTGGACAAACAATCATACTTGAAGCTCCTTGATCATTCAATAACCCTATAGCTCGATAGATCGATCAATCGATCAATATCGACTCACACCAATTTCATTCTATGTTTGGTAGGGTACTTGTCGACTCGCACCAATTCATGTACTTTTAGTTGAATCTTCGCCATTTATTCGTAAAAAAAAAAGTACTTTTCTTGTGCTTAATGAGCTAATTTCATCTAAAAAGAAGTCCTTGTCAAGTGCTTTTAATAAGTAAGGTTATCAATTCACAAAAGTCAGCATATGTACATCCTAAACTACTAAACCTCATCATTTAATCTCCCCCCCCCAACCCAAACTTTTGTTTACTTCCTCTCCTAGATTATATCATTAACCAAACAACCGATTCGTTCTACGTCGCTTTCGTTCGCTTAAAACCCGCGTCGCTCTTAATCCTTACGACGCGGTTTAATAAAACTAGTCAGTTAATGTAAAAGGCCACATCTCTCAGTTAGGTTAACATGTTGAACCAAATAACAACATTGTCATATAGCTTACCTGTTTTGTAATGAGAGAGAGCTTTTTTTGAAAGCAACACATCTCCAAACACCAAGTTGTGGCCTCCCCAAGTATATCTATAGTACATATATATATATATATATAAATACTATTATATATATATATATATATATATATACATATTAGAAAACTTAGCCAATAACAGCTCAACTACTTTTGACTAAACATAAGCCCTACAAATAGAGCCTAGAATCTATGAGTACTTTATATATCCTTACAATAAAAGATTTAATCACCTAACCAACCATGTAATACAATTCCAAAGGATGCACTTTCTAAGTAATGAATGGTATTTGCATCTTCCTTGTCAAAAAGGCGCCTCCACACTAGGGGTGTAAACGAGCCGAACACGAGCGAGCTGGGGTCGACTCGTGTTTAAACGAGCCGAACACGAGCTGACTCATTAAAGTATCGAAATAAAAATTCGCTCGTGTTCGGCTCGTTTAATAGCTCACGAGTTACTAACGAACAATAAATGAAAAAAAAATTAAATATATTAAAAATAAATTTATAAAATCTTATCCATTAGATTTCGATCTAATAGTTAAAACTTTATATACAAATGAGTCTTTTCATAATTAAGCTCGCATTTATATTTTTATTTTACTAAAAATTAAATAATAAAAATATATATATTATATAATTATTTATTTATATATAAAAATATAAATTAAATAAATTATATAAATATAAAATATATGTATTCGAGCTGTTATCGAGCCGAACACGAGCGAGCTGACTTCAGCTCGTGTTTGGCTCGTTTATTAAACGAGCTGAAAAATTCAGCTCGTGTTCGGCTCGTTTACTAAACGAGCGAGCCGATCTCGAGCTCATTTCGAGCCGAACACGAGCTGGCTCGCGAACAGCGAGCTGGATTGCCACCCCTACTCCACACTAACCTGAATGATTCTTATTTCTAAAAGAGCATTAAACATTGAAATTTTCTAATGTATTAGCCCAACAACAGTTTGTGCATAAGTTGTCGATATGTTGTGAGCGTCTCACAGTAGAGCTGTTTAAAGAAGCACGAACAGCTTTTCACCCAAATCCTTAAATTGGAGCGTGCTAGCCCTTTGGGACCCAGAAGCTTATTTCAGCTTACGGTCGCAGCAGAAGCTCCATACAACGGTTTCTCAAATGCCTAACAAGTGCTTCTTCTACTAGGGCACATTATTATTCAACAACTACACTTAGCATGTCCTAATTACCAATTCTTTAGTATTGTCAACTTGGCCTAGCAAGTTGAGTAGGGTTGAGTTGATTTTCCTCTTTATCTTAACATGACTAATCACCAAAACTAGCTAATATAACAAATGAATAAATCATTTCCACGTTCTATATGCCATAACCACATGATCTTCAAGGACTAAAATGAATACACCATGTGACATTTCTGTTCATACACAATTACCTAATGCATGCATGCCATTTATATATGCAGAAAATATTAATAATATCTAATCACTTCTTGTACCATTTATCTCACAAAAAGGCATAGGACAATAATCAATATTCAAAAGTGATGTTGTGTAGTATTGAAACTTAAACAATTTATACTTGGGGCCAATGTGTGGACATTAATCCCTGTACTGTGCTGTGTTTAAACACTTCCTGAACTTTGACATTTTATTTTGTAAATGACAAGTTCATCCCTGCACCTCTAACAGAGTTATCAGGTATTTTACAATAAAATTCAGATTTTTTTTTTTTTTTTTTTTAAGATACAAGTTCAGAGACTACAATGTTTAAGTGAAAAGTATAGGCACCAAGTCGCAATATGGAGATAGTACAGGAACTGCCCATATATTTTAGGGAAAACTTCAAAAACCCTCTATGTGGTTTCATACTTTCTCATTTTAGTATTCTATGATTTAAAGTGTATCATGTTAGTATCCTGTGGTTTCGCACTTTCTCATTACTTTAGTACCCTGTGGTTTAAAGTGTATCAAGTTAGTACTCTGTGGTTTTATTTTTGTATCAAGTTAGTATTCTGTGGTTTTTAAACCACAGGCCACATGGTACTAAAGTGAAAAAGTGCAAAACCACATGATACTAACTTGATACACTTTAAACCACAAGGTACTAAAGTGAGAAAAAGTGAAACCACAAGGGGGGTATTTAAAGTTTTCCCTATATTTTACCCACCATTAGGTACAGGCAATCTATATCTATATCTATCTATATAAAACTATTAATTCCCATGCCTTAAAGCTGATGTGGCCCAACCTCCTTAATTTGGGGGTGTGGGTCCCATCAATATTTTTATTACGTTTTTTAATTTAATTAGAAGTTGAAAGGTTTGATAACTTAATATATATATAAAAATTTAAAATATTGAAAATATGAAAAGTCATATATCTTTTAATAGAAAAAAATGAAAAGCCATCTTAGAATATGAAAAGTCAATTTAGAGTCAATACAAAGGGTTGTACTCATACTTATTTTGGATGAATAAGAAATGACATACTAAATACTGTTTATTTTGTTTCAAGAAAATTGACCACATCTGTCTATCGTATAGCATATTTCAAATTATTTGGAATTCGACCCTTCCAATTTAAGGTAAATTTTTTTTAGAATTTCTATATTTTTTTAATATTTGTTTTCAGTATTTTGATTACTATGTTATAAACTTTTATGTTTATTTTTATTTGCAAATTATAATGTCTCTATTGTATAATGATTTGATTTATTTACAAATCATAATGTATCTATTGTATAATAATTTGATTGTATTGGGAATTTTGATAGATTTATTTATATTAGGGTTTAGAATTTTTGAAATTATTAATTATTATGCAGCCTAACGCCACACTTAGCGCAATCTAATGAATATATTGAAATTTGTTTGCTAAATATATTTTCTATTTTTTCTGATTAAATCTACACGTTACTATATATATAATAAGGTATCTACATAAGATTGTCGGAAATAGATGTGATTTGATACCTATCGTAATAGTTCGGTGTAAAAAATTGAAATGTTAAAATAAAAACTTCATACTTTTCAATATACTTTAACATTACTAAAACTTTTAAAATAAATATGTTTTACTCTCCACAAAATAATTTATAGAAATATAATGATCTAAAATTTAAATTTTAAATTTTAAAAGATTATAATATATCTACCCGCTGCATCGTGCGCGGGTCACTACACTAGTATATATTAAATCAGAAGCACTTTTTGAGCAGCACTTTTGATCTTAAGTATGGACTAGTGAAAAGCAGTTTGGCTCACTGTGAATTGGGTCAAAAAGTCAATTATCTTAACGAAGAACTGTGTGTAATTCTCTACTAATTTCCACTAGGAGTGCAAGCACAAAATAATATTTTTTACCTAATCATGCTTTAAAAAAAAAGAAAAAAAAAATACTACAATGAAACTGATCATTAATATATTTGCATACCACCAAATGAAAGCTATATATATATATATATATATATAGAGAGAGAGAGCGAGAGACAGAGAGAAAGAGAGAGAGTTGAGCTAGAATACTCTTAAGAGTACCGAGCCCATTTTACTTCCGAGTTGTTTTCGATAATAGAGCTTTCAAATTGACGATCGACTCCGTTAAATATGATCTAAACCATTTAAACTACCTAGAAATCAAATTTCACGCACTTTCGATATTGTTCTTGTATCCATCTAGTGAACAGAAAATGAATGGTTGAAAATGAATATTCTTTAAAAAATGATGATAGGAGTCTTGTAATCAAGATCAAGAGTATAGATCTTGTTTTAAATAGTTTAAAGAATTTTCTAACAAAAATTCAATAGATTTGGATATCTTTACACCGTTAAACGAGAAAACGTCTCTTATCCACCATTAAAATTATAAATTTTGAAACCCTTTGATCATTAGGCAAATGATGTCGAAAATATTTGAAATTTAATTTCTAAACACTTTAAGTGGTATAGATCATGTTCAATGGAGCCGATCATCAATTTGGAAGCTCTATCATCGAAAACAACTCGAGAGTAAAATGGGCTCGGTACTCTTAAGAGTATTCTAGCTCAACTCTATATGTATATATATACACACACATCTTAATGTACCAAAATCGAAATTTATTGCAATCGAACTTTACGTATAGACATTTGAAAGCTTTTTCTGTTCTTGGTTTATCTATAATGTTTCTAACATTCAAACCGAAACAGGAAAATAGAAAAGAGGAGCAAGATAGACCAGTTACTTACAGTTACAAAGGAAATCATAGCACCGGCAAAGTCCTTCAAATTTTCTTTGTCGTAACACCAACTACAACATTGCTTACCTGAATCACAGAAGACGAGCTAGTTAACAACTTTTTTATCGTTTCGTTGGCAACATAATAAAGAGAACAAAATTGCATGAGAGGATAAAGAAATTTTTACTTAAAACATCCTCACAAAGTCATCGATCAACATAAATCTCTCTCTCTCTCTCTCTCTATATATATATGTATCTAAATTTCATATATGCCATGTAAAAACTTCATTTCTTGCATGTATACCCTTTAGATCACAAAACAGAACAACAAGAAATTACCAGTTTCCCATTTTCATCAACCGACATAGGATTCTCTACGATCACCGTCTGGGTACAAGGATGCAACAGAGGAATTAATTAGTCACCAACAAATGGAAAAGGGGAAAAAAAAAATGAAATTCCAATGCAAAATGATTGATATCACCTACTTGGCGCATAGAATTGCTCGGAGCTACATTTACAGGAGTCGGCAAGGGTGTAGATGCATTAGGTCTCCAGGAAGGTATTGGCAATCTTGAATTATTCATCTGAAGAAAAGGGGCGCAAAAATAAGGACACAATTGCGATTTTGCAATTCTTTGAATAATTACACTCCGTAATGATCAAATAGAACTCTAAGAAGAAGAATGTTTAGATACCCCAACATTTGTAATATGATGGCACACTGCACATTTTACAGTTGAAGCCCCATAAGGATACATCAAAATTCTACGGCATCGGCCACAAGTCACATGAGCAACCCGACTTGCTGCTTTAAATCCATAAAAAGACACCATATAGGAAATTAAACAAAATTTTTAGATCAACTCACTAAATCATGCATATCAACAATGTATATGAGTGGTATTATATTTCTTATCCTAAGGAAAGATAGGAAAATAATTAGGGTTCAAAAGATCGAGAATTAGTAGCAATGATGAAATAATAAGCTGTAGAGAAGAATTAAGGAAAAGAACCAACCTGTTGTTGAAGAATTTATCAAGTTGCAGCGTGAACATCTCACAGTTTCCGCACCACGAGTGTATATCAGTAATGTTCGGCATCCTCCGCATACTAGTTGAGCCATCTCGGTCCCTGTAAATTTGATATATTTTTTAAAATTATAAGATAACACTCTAAAATTGACATTATCGTGAGCGCATTGCGGTTTAAACCTTTTCCACAGGTCAAGGATAATATGGGCCGTAAATTTCTGTGCCAGCACGGTATTGGCGGAAATTAAGAGTCCATTGTTGACGGCAGGGGCTTTTGTCACACAATAACAAGAGTTTGAAATTCCTCTCCAAGCTCTTTTATTCCACTATTTATACATTTGACCGGATGACTAAATTTCACTATTTTGATTGCCAATGGGACCGAAAATGATTTCCCTAATTTGTAACCTTCCATTTCAAATTTTCAATTACTTCAAAAACCTTAATGACCAACAATGTGCGAACTCATTAGACCGCAAATTGTAAGTACCATTCATCCACTGATGCGCCTGTTTTAAAGATTAGATAAGCAAGGGGTAATATTGGAGAAATTTGGTTTCACAAAAGGAGCGAGCTAAAATTTTACCAGATGCTTTCCTAATATCAACCCTTCCATCACTAGTGTAGGCAACATTTAGGTGAGATAATACCACCCAAACGCAGAAGCAAATTGTGAGAATGTAAAAGTACAAGGATTAAGGGAAAAAAAAAAGATTATGTAATAGAAACATGGATATGAACCGAGAAATGTATTGCAATTTTTGTATCGACTAAAATATCCCCGGATATTCACTCAAATAGAAGAGGACCTGAGTGGGTAATAGAGGTTATCGTGTTGCATACTGCGCAGCACACATTACTTGCTCCCCGTGGATACAAAAAAACACTCCTACATCCGTTGCAAGTAATTTGATTCTGCATGTTTGCGATATCTGCCAAAAGAAGAAAGAGACAACAAAATAATCAGATTTGCACAAGATTTGCCAGCAGTTTAGCTGTTAATGAATCATCAAGCAAAAGGGGAAAAAAATAAAAAGGAGAAGAAGAAGAAGACAAAGAATAGCCTTAGAACTGATTGATTAGTTTACAGTATGTTGTTCGTTTTGATGGGACTCCGGATACAATTCAAAGGATAATGAGAAATAAACTATGCCTGCTGCTGCACAACGCACAAGTTTCTTTATTTAGAAGCAAATGTAATGAAACAGATCATGTCAAAACACTTAAAGAAATTAATACCGGTTGCAGTCTTGTCTTGGGCATCAATCAGTTAAATCAGCTAAATTCTCTTATGTAATCATAGAAATATTTTGATCTACATACATACATACATACATATATATAAATATATATATATATTTCTGATGTAATCTTTACAACATATCACTCTACATATCATCTTAGTTGAAAGGCATCGCTTGATCCCCATAACTTGAAAATCAGGTTCTAGAGCTGGTCAACAAGTTAAAGGGCTTGTATAGATGTCTGAACAAAGTTATTTGGTTATAACTTGGGCATCGTAATGATCAATTTTTTTCTTCTTTTGCGATCGCAATTTAGGAAATTGATTTCAATCCATTCTGACCGAAAAGGTGATTTAATCTATTGTGAAAAAGAAACGACAAATTTATATATAACTATGTTAATGTAGACATCTTCTCATAATTCCCATCAATCAATTACCACAAGCCGTTTTAGGCCTTGTTTGAATCCCGTTCAATATGAAAAATATTCTTGTGTAATTGGAAGGTTGGAATTTGATTTTTTTCTCCTTAAAAAGCCTTGGCATCCATGCTTTGGCAGGATAGCACATATCACCTACAAGAAGATTTATTTTATTCCGAAAACGCAACTTGAAGGCCCAATATGCTATTCCATCCAAGACATTTGACTACTCCTAGCTTTCAATCATAATAGAAAATCTTCATACCAGATATAATATCACTACTTCACTAGATCAGTTACTCCGACATCCAAATAGCACCTAGGTAAACAAAAAAGATATGCTGCATAAGATATCCGTGCACCCAATAGCCTTAGATTTTCCTTTCTAGCTAAAGAACTTTGCTAAAACCAAGAAGAGCAATCTTGCAATTTCTGTTTCTGCAATATTTTCTTCTCCCTCGACCATTCAATATACAACCTTACACTCCAAAGCTTGTTACCTTTTGGCTCCTTTAAAGTATTTTTCCTTTCTATCTTGTTTATTAAGATAAACTTTAAAGTGCACAAGAGATCCTCATAAAAATTACGACTTTGAGATCGCCTTCTCGAGAAGTTTGAAACAGTATAACTTAAATTTCACCTCTTTGATCCACAAGCAAAGTGATACATACTGCGCAACAAAACACTCACAAAAGAGGTGAAGTGATAATTGTAGTTTAAGAAGATAATATACAAATTAAATCTTATGATTTTACGCTGTACGAGAATAAAAGTTCCAATAATTATATGCAATACCCTTTCCAATTTCTATTAAAGTGCTTTTACATACTCATGGACTGTTATTAGTGAAGAGTGTGTGTGTGTTTGTCCCAAAAAAAATTTCTTAGTAGATTTCGAAGCAGCCAAAAATTTAGAGAAAAAGTTCCAACCCATTGTTTTGTACAGGACAAAGATCCGTAATTGTAGATACAACAAATTGAACCCAAATCAAACTTAATTATACCAACAAAAATTCAAATTTTAAACATTCTAATCACAAATTAAGTAAATATAACTCAAAGAATTTGAAATATATAAGCAAACCTTAATTACACCAACACTACCAAATTATCTAACAAATCAAGCATTGGGTACTAAAAAAATATTAGGCGAGGGCATAAACAATCAAACCTCGAGCTCTTTAATCACAAATTTGTCAATTAACTGAACAACATAGAGCGAATTCGAACTTCAATCCATACCAAACTTATAAAATAATCTATTAAATCAAATTCTGAGCTCTTTGATTACAACTTGAGCACTTAATTCACACCAAAATCACCAAAAATTATCCATAAAAATCGAGGGCACTCAGAGAACACCAAATGGATTACGAATTCGTCACCTGCGCGATGAAGAGGGAGAAGAGGAGATTCGCAGAGCGGAGAAATGGGGAAAGCTCCTTAGGTATACACAATGTCGCTAGGGTTTTTCCGAATCTTATTATTCTACTTTTATTTTTTTTTTTATTTGTTACTGGTAATTATTTTCGATTTTTTTTTTTTTCCTTTTTGGGCGATTCGAATATCTCGAATCCTCTTCTCGAACGAAGGGATGGATAAGGAACAACAAAGAAAATTGTATATAAGTCCCTCGAATATGGGATATTCGAAACTAACCCTTCAATTATTATTTATTTACTTTATTACTTATTTGTTTATTTTGTTTTATTTTATTTTAAAGAAAGTAATATTAGTTTGATTGGATTTAAAATACCATTCTTATGGTTTCGTTATTTCTCAATTTAGTATCTTAAGGTTTAAAATGTATTAATTTAGTATCTTATAGTTTTATTTTTTATTTTCGTCATTTTTTATTAAATTATATACAAAAAATTTCAAATGCTTTATATATAGTTTATCAAATATTCACTTCAGTTGTGAGACCCCAGTTAGTCCTATATATGACATATAATAGGACTAAACTCTTAACCTAGCTTAAGCATTTTGGGTGGTGGTAAGACCCAAGAGGTTAAGAGAGTTAAGCGTGCTAGGACGGGAGTAATCCTAGGATGGGTGACCCCCTGGGAAGTTGGGGCGTCACAGATGGTATCAGAGACAACTACCAGCCGGAAGTGTGAGATGAGTCTCGGCTGAGCCAGGGTCTGGATGACGGGGTAGCGAGACAAGTCTCACATCGCTGTGCTTGTGAGTCTGAGCCGACGAGGACGTCGGGGCTTAAAGGAGGGAGACAACTACCAGTAGGAAGTGTGATATGAGTCTCTACCGAGCGGGTGCGGATGACGGGCTAGCGAGACGAGTCTCACATCGCCTGGTACTTGTGAGTCTGAGCCTGACGAGGACGTCAGGGCTTAAAGAAGGGGAGATTGTGAGACCCCCCCAGTTAGTCCTATATATGAGATATAATAGGACTAAACTCTCAACCCGGCTTAAACATTTTGGATGGTGGTAAGGCCGAAGAGGTTAAGAGAGTTCAGCGTGCTAGGACGGGAGTAGTCCTAGAATGGGTGACCCCCTGGGAAGTTGGGGCGTCACATCAGTGCCCTTTAATTTTAGTTTTATTACTAATTTAACTAAAAAAATTGTGAAGGAGATAACATTTCTAGCTAAGTTTATTTCTAAATGAAATAAACGAAGTGGGTAGCATGCTTCTTATCTCTCTAAAAACAAAAAGGTACCATGTAGTTCGTTAAATAATATACAAAAAACTTCAGATACTCTATATAGGTTTATCGAATATTTATTTTAGTACCCTTTATAAGTTTTAACTTTGTCACTGATTTAACGAAAAATACTCCGAAATAGATAATAAAAAGAGAAAAATGAAATCATATGGTAATAACTTGATACAAAAAATGAAACCATAGAGTACTAACTTGATACACGTTAAATCATAGGGTATTAAAATGAAAAGGTGCAAAACCAAAGAATACTAACTTGATATATTTTAAATCATAGGATATTAAAGTGAGAAAATACGAAACCACATGGGAGGCATCTGAAGCTTTTCCAAAAAATTAATATTTTAAATCATAAAATACTAAAGTGAGAAAAAAATAAAATGACAGCAAAGGTACTTGAAGCTTTCTAAAAAAAAAAACTAACTCATCAGCTATATTTTGTAGGCCGAGCCAATCATAACTAATTTTTTCTAACATGAATTTATTTATTTTTTTAAGTTCTAAGTGGTACAATACAATTATAGCATCTTGTTTTTTTTTAATATTATTGCCCACGTGGCACCTCTCCGTACATGCACGGATATTTTTAATTCGAGAGTGTTCGTGTGCATGTACAGCTAAAGCTGAGCTGGATGGTAGCTAGTTAAAAAACGAAAAATAAATAAATAAATAAACTTTAAATATTATTTACGCGGTTTTATATTTTCTTACTTGAGTAGTCTATGATTTAAAGTATATATCAAGTTTTAATTTTCGATAGTTTCATTTTTATATTTTTGTCAGCTTTTTTGTTAATATTTTATTAAATTATATACAAAAAAATTTTAGATATTCCATCTAGATTTATCGAATGTTCACTTTAGTACCATTTAGTTTTAACTTTAACACTGATTTAACGAAAAAAAATTAGTAAATCGATAATAAAAAATAAAAATGAAACCACAGAATGCTACTAAATTGATACACTTTAAACTACAGGGTATTGAAGTGAAAAAGTGTTAAATCATATGGGTGGTATTTGAAGTTTTCCAAAAAAAAAAAAAAGAAAAAAAAAAAAGAGAGGGAGATATATAGAGTGAGAGATGGGTATAAAACCAAAAAAAAAAAAAATATCTAAAATATACTAGTTATATACAGATATAACATTTTCAACCAATTAGATTTTCGTCCCATCATTATTATTAAAAAAATATTTGTATTATAGTTTATTTTTTAAATAAAGGGATGTAATTAATTGGCTGGTTACTGATAGTATGGTGTTGGTGTTACACAGTAAACTTTCTCGTACAAAAGTTGTATTTTTGATATGCAAATTTATCTTTTGAGCTCTAAAACTCTCTCGACATTTCATATGTATGATAGAAATTCTTGAAGCTTATCATCAGAAGTGCTTTTCTACACACGTTTGCTAAATACTTGTTTACTGCTTTTGAGAATAGAGAAACTGTAAGTTAAGCTCGCCAGTAGATCTACATAAAAAGTAAATACTTGTTTACTGCTTTTCAGAAAAGAGAAACCTGCAAGTTAAGCTCACCAGTAGATCTACACGTGTTTACTAAATGCTTGTTTACTGTTTTTCAGAACAGAGAAGTTGAAAGTTAAGCTCGCCAGTATATCTACATAGAAAGTAAATACTTGTTTACTGCTTTTCAGAAAAGAGAAATTGCAACAGATCTACACGCGTTTACTAAATGCTTGTTTACTGTTTTTCAGAACAGAGAAGTTACAAGTTAAGCTCGCCGGTAAATCTACATAGAAAGTAAATACTTGTTTACTGCTTTTCACAAAAGAAAAACTACAAGTTAAGCTTAGATCTACACGCGTTTACTAAATTCTTTGTTTACTGTTTTTCAGAACAGAGAAGTTACAAGTTAAGCTCGCCGTAAATCTACATGGAAAGTAAATACTTGTTTACTGCTTTTCACAAAAGAAAAACTGCAAGTTAAGCTCACCGGTAGATCTACACGCGTTTACTAAATTCTTTGTTTACTGTTTTTCGGAACAGAGAAGATGCAAGTTAAGCTCGACAGTAGATCTACATAGAAAATAAATATGAATGTTAGTACTTTTTTTCGCGCCGACAAAGACCCTCTCATCATCATGCAGGACATGGGAAAAAGGGACACTTCAATTTTTGCCATAAAAGCTCATTGTCTGTCGCACGAGGACATCTCCATTATTATCTATTAATCTATTAAATATTATGAAAGCACAGTTAAGGTCAAATGAGGAGGCTCCACGTTCACTACAGACAAATGAGGGGTAGGGATGTCAATTCAGCTCGCTGTTCATGAGCGAGATCGTATTGGGCTCGAAATGGGCTCGGGATTTAATCGTTGTTTAGTAAACGAGCTGAATTTTTCAACTTGTCGTTAGCTAACTCGTATTCGGTTTGAAATGAGCTCGAGATCGAATCCTTATTTAGTAAACAAGATAAATTTTCACTACGGGCAGATGAGGGGTAGGGGTGGTAACTCAGCTCACTGTTCGTGAGCTAGCTCTTGTTCAGCTCGAAATGAGCTCGAGATCGAATCGTTGTTTAGTAAACGAGTTGAATTTTTCAACTTGTCGTTAGCTAACTCGTGTTCGGCTTGAAATGAGCTCGAGATCGAATTCTTGTTTAATAAACGAGCTGAATTTTTCAACTTGTTTAACAAATGACCTCGGCTCGTGTTCGGCTTGACAACAACTTGAATACATGTATTTTATATTCATAGGTATAAATAAATAATTATATATAAATATAATTTAGATTTTTATTATTTGATCTTTAGCCCAATCTACAAGAATAAAGCAACTCAATTATAAAAATACCAATTTATATATAAAATTTCAACCATTAGATCAAAATAATTTATTTTCTCTATATATATATTTTAATCATTTTAACTTGTTGTTCGTAAGCCAGTTCGTATTCAGCTCGTTTATTAACGAGTTGAGCACAAGCTGAATTTTTCAACTCGATACTTTAATGAGTCAGCCTGTGTTCGGCACGAGCCAGCTCCACTTTTCAATTCGATACTTTAATGAGTCAGCCTGTGTTCGGCACGAGCCAACTCCACCATGCGGTCTATTGGGAGCATCGCATGTTTTTTGAAAATTGATATTAAAAAATTAAGTAATCGTCTAAACAATGCTTCTTCTTTTTTTTTTTTTTTTAGAGATAGATAGAAATTAGAAATATGAATCAACTAGGATTCGAACTTGGGATCTCGGATACCAACCACTAAACTCTTTGCCATTTGCTCTACGTGCGGTCGATAGTAGATATATAAATGTGTGAGAGTTGTGTGTGAGAGAGAGAGAGAGAGGAGGGTACTCATTTATCATTTAGTTATCATTAATGTCTTTTTTTTTATCATTAATGTTGAACAAAAATTAATGTTGGTGAACATATATGTACAAGTATATACATAGCTGTCCAGATCAGTGCATCAATAAATGCTCAATTTAACAGGTGAAAAATCGTCCGTGATCGATCAATTTCCGTTTTTTCTTTTCTTTTCGATCCATAGTAAAATAGTTTACCTTCACATGTACAGTTACAAATAATATATATGTATATATCACGAATTATATTATTATACTATCGATACTACCAAGTATTTGTTACTATCGAGCAAGGTTTAAAGTGCCGCCCGTGCCGTACGGCACGGGCGACGCATCGTGCCACCAAGAAGGTGGCACGGTACGTAGGGATCTCGAACCCTGCGTGCAAGACGCAGTCGTGCCGCACGAGACGAGCAAGACGGCGCGGCGTGCCACTAAGACAATGCTATGCGGACTACGCAATTTTTTTTTTTTGCTTTTTTTTTTTACTTTTTTTTTCTTTTATTTTGTTCTTTGGGGTATCCAAAACATTCTAGATACCACACGTCCCTTCACAAAAACATTGCAAATCTAAAATTACTTATAAGGTAAGTCAAAAAAATTATAATTTAATTTTTTTGTTTATCAATATACGGACAAAAGATTTGTCCGAACTTTTTGCTTCTATAAACAAATTTGAGCCACATCAAATATACAATTTTATTTTTGTGCTAAAAGATCGAAAATACTGATAAAATTAAAATTTAAATTAAATCAATTGATACTTAAATTTATTTAATTTATTTGTCATATAATTTATTGCTTAATTATATTGATAGATCTACTATTTTTTGAAAAAAATAATTTTAAAAATAATTTTTCAAATTATTTTTAAAATTATTTTTTTGTATTTTATAAAAAAAAGACTGTAATATGGTAAAAAAAATATAAAAAAGATGTCTTTATATTTTAAAAATTCTAACCTATAATAATTTCTATTCTACATCAGATATAATTATACTTTACATACAGAAAAATTTACAAATATGTTAATTGATGAGTATAGTAAGTTATATATAGCAAATATTCATAATTATTTATTTAAATCTATTAAAATAATATTATAAGAGTTTATTGATTAAATTAAATTCGTACAACGCATAGAGGAGGTAGGAGGTCGTGAGTATAAGACGCATAGCGTGCGATATTAAGACGCATAGCGTGCCCGTCTGCGTCGCGTCGACGATAACGCCCGTCTTGCACGGCACTTTAAACCTTGCTATCGAGTTTTCGGCCATTGAATGAAAGAATGTGCGATTAGAATGATAGTGATTGATTGAATAGTATAATCTAACGGATGAAAATAATTAAAAAATAGATCTAACGGCAGATGTTATAGTAAATCTAAAATAGCATAGCTCGTGAGTCCAGTTTTACATATAGACCGGTACGTAGAGTGTTGGTCTCATTGAAAACTATGTTGATTGAGTACTTTCACACGAAGAGTACAGGGCGTGGCATCGATCGTACGGTGATGCTCCCTAGAATTAATTTTGTACTTGATGAATGCGTTCGTACCGAAATTGGGCACCGAAGGGGAAATGAAAATGGAGGTTCGAAGTTTGCATAAGCGAGAAGTTAAGGAACAGTTGAGAAAAGTGAGGCTGAGGATCGCGGCGAGAGTACGTACTTTTGCTGGTGACAGCGGCGGCACGCCACTAAAAGAAAGAAGCATCTGCGGGAACGGGATTCAAAAGCCATCACCAGAAACCCTATTTTAGTCCTTTCGCATTAGGAGCATGTGTAACATAACCTTAGAAGTAGCTGTAAGCCTGTAACTTAGCCCTTGCCGTTTCTGACCATCGTCTAGCTAGCTCGATGACAACCACTTGCGAATGCCATCTTATACCTCACCGGACCACCACATCCTTATCGGCGAACGCATCTCCACATTGCATGCCTCGATCTGTACTGATTTTCTTTCAAGCATCGCCATTATTCAATGATCCTGTTCTGCCAAACTTCAACCCAAACTAGTGACATTTAGCTACAATTTAAGTGGTTTCAAAATTCAAAATTTTCGACCAATCGTCGATTCGAATACCCTATTGTCGAGAACAACATGAATAACACTATAATTAATTTGGAACAAATTAAACAAGGAACCAATTAAAGTAGATTTTAGAAGCATGGTATTTTCATGAAAGGTGAGATGAAAAGGGCTCAAACATGCACCAAAGCAAGAATCTTATTAGGTATGGAAGAGCCCTAAAACAAAGAGAGAAATGACATGATAATAATATATATATATATATTATGCTCTATATATAAAAAACATTAAACCCTTGTCCCCTAATATTCCCAAAAGAAGAGCTATATAGAGCCTAGTAGAGGAATAAGGTGGTTAGCAAAAGCAAATCATCAACCTCTCTTTAGTACTATATAAATATAAATATATAAAAATTACTTTGCCTTGTACCAAACTTATCTCAAAAAGAGACATGAGAAGGGATTAACAATAGTTAATTACTCTTACAAATCATATGATTAGTGAACAATCATTAGGATGATTAGGGCCATGATCTTGTCGTTATATTGTCGGGTTAGAGAGGCAAATCGAAATTAGTTACATATATGCTTAAATATAATGAGTTTGTCGCGTAAGTATAAGCACGACTTCGTCTCGTACCTACAAAATCACATGATTAGTGCCCAATCATTAGGATGATTAGGGTTACGGTGTCGGGTTAGAGACAAATCGAAATTAGCTACATGTCTAAGTACTATGACTTTGTTGATTTTGCATACATTAGTAGCTTCATTTGAATGATGTTTAATTACCTTCTAATTGAAGGGCATATATTAATTAATCATTGGTGATGAGCTTTGCTTTAATTAAACATATTACGACGAGCGCGCACGGGGTGGTAAATGAGCTTATCCGATTAATAAAATGTAAGTAAATAAATCATAATTTAAATAAAAATGCATGTCGATTTAGCGAATGAGATTAATATGGAATCAGAACAGAGGGAGAATGAGATTAAGTTGGAATAATAATAAATTTATTATTGTTTAATATTTAAATTATTGACCCTGTCATTACAACAGAATCAGATTATAGGAACACATATTTAAGTATCACATTTATACTAAAACTTAAAAAAGCATCTACTAATGCCTAAATATAAAGCCTAATCCAACCAAAAATAAAAGATTACTCTACTCAACCCACCGCACCCACTCCATTTGACCCGATAACAAACAGAAAAGAAAGAAAAATCAATTACCATCTTCTCTTCTCTCTTCCACTGAAATTCTAGATGAAGAGCATTTCCTGTCGTCCTTCTCCGCCACCGCAGCTAACAAGATAGAATTTCGGTGGTTGCTAAATGCTTAAATAAGTGTTAGTAAATTAGCAGGAATTGAGCTCCTATGCTTTTAAAAGTACCAAGTCATTGGTGCTTGTAAGTTTTTAGCCCTTGGATTGAGAGATGTGTGGTTAGGATGATGTGAGCCCTCTTGGGTTAAGTGGGTGGTTGGTTGAATAGTATAATCTAACGGATGAAAATGATTAAAGTCGTAGATCTAACGGTAAAAAATATACAAGCACCAAGTGCTTGGTGCTTTTACAAGCACTATAGCCGGACTCAAATTAGCAGTACTCTTTTAGGTTATAGCGACACTCTTTAACTGTCACTATATACCTAGCGACCCCACATATAGCAATACTTTTTAAAAGTGTCGGTAATTTTAGCTAGCAGCACTTTTTTGAAATGTACCTATATTTAAAAGTGTCGCTATAGACCGTTTTTGTTGTAGTGTGTCATTCATTCCTTCTAATAATTGGCTAAATTTTGATCTCTTAAATTATTATTATATTTTTTGTTTTTGTCCTTCGCTCTTAAATTCATGGTCTTGAGGAGGGATCATTTTTTTATATTATATTATATATAAATTATAAACAAATAAATAAATAAGTAAATTATTTATTTAAATAAAATAATAAATGATGCGAAAATATGTACGGCAAATAATTGCTGCGGACACCAACCGTGTCCTCCACTGCCCCCGACAAGCTCTCCTGATCACCCTAATCTCCACCGTCCATCCACCCCACCATCCGTCGGTGATCTCCTCTCCTCTCGCCACGTGTCTCCACCTAATTCCTCACGCTCCCCTATCCACCCCTTGTATTAACCGACGCCGCATTTTAAATATATATAATATTAAATTACAAATATATCCTTACAAAATTTAATTATTTTTAATTAAAATTTTAATAATATTTATATTTATTCATCTGGTTTGTTATCGTTAAAGAATTATTTATTTTTTACCAACAGAAAAGAAAATTGAGTAATATTCATTACTGGTAAGAAACTGTTTACTTTTTAACAGTAAATAAATGAAATGGCAATTTCGTCATTAAAAATATATCTCTCTAGCAGCTCAAATTGCTATAATCGTGTAGAAATGTTCCCCCAAAAATTTTTTAATGGTTATCTTTTTTTTCTCTGAAATTCAACATCGATCCACAACCTCTTTTCTCACTCTTTTTCTCCTAAATTCTTTATTTAGAAGAAAATAAAAAAAATATAGGGAGAAAAATGAATAGGCAAGTAACACGAGTTTGACGTGGTTTAGACATATGTAAAAAAAAAAAAAAAAAAAAAAAAAAAAAAAGAGGACAATTGCTTATAAATTCCTAAAAAGTTTCCGGTTTTTCGATTTATTTCTCTTAGAAGGCTAATATTGAAAATATCCTTACTACGTTCCAACCTATTTCTAATATACCCCTAGAGTTAAAATCTGTTAATTAACTCTGTTATCTATATAAATTTACTGTTTTGTCCTTTCATATATACTCTTCTACTATCACTGTTTTTCTTATTTGCCTTTAAAGTCAGGAGCACAAAGAGTATTTTAACTTTTGATCTTTTCCAATATACCCCTTTACCGTCACCAATATTTTTTATTTGCACTTAAGTTAAGCGCAAAATTGGCATTTTAATTTTTTTTAACTGTGATAGATATTTAACTCATGTTTAATTCAAGTTAACTTAACAGGAGATAACTGCAAGAATATTTTACAATAACCGTGAAACATATGAAGGGTATTTTAGAAAAAAGAAGAAAAAGAAGTAAGGATAAATCAAATATTTTCAAATGTAGTAGGGAAGGGTATATAGACAATTATCAAAAAAAAAAAAAAAAAAAAAAAAAAAAAACATACCTGAATTGTGGATGTTGTAAATTGTCATCAACAAAGGAGGAGGGCATTTTGGTCCGAACGCGCGAGTAAATGGCCCCTCCCGCGGAACAGCGACAAAAACCCAGCGATTAATCGGCGACGTCCACGAGGACCCGCTAACGTGCGCCCGCAACGACATCTTCTAACGTGCGCCGCGCCTCTCTCTCTCTCTCTCTCTCTCTCTCTCTCTCTCCTTCGTCCTATAAAATCCGCGAATGCGACACTCCCCACGCCTCGCACACACATCCCCATCAACATCTATTGCTCTCGGCTTATTCGGCTCGTCCCCAATGAAGCCGACGAGTCTCATCGACTCGGCTTCGGGTTGGCCCGAGCCGATCCTCGGCTCGGAGAAGCTGAGCCACGAGATCTTCTCCTTCCTCGAGTCTCGCTTCCTCTTCGGCCCGGACGAAACCCTAACCCTAGACTGCGGCGGCGGCGGAGGAGGAGGAGGGAGGGGGAGGGTGCGGATCCTCTCCATCGACGGCGGGGGCGGGGGCGGGGAGCTCGCTGCGGCGGCGCTCGCGCGGCTCGAGGCGCGGCTCCGGGAGCTCTCGGGGAACCCTAGCGCCCGCATAGTCGACTTCTTCGACCTCGCCGCGGGCTCCGGCGCCGGCGCCGTCCTCGCCGCCGCCCTCTTCACCCGCGGCGGCCTCTCCGCCGCCGCCGCCGCCGCCGCGCTCGCCCTGGTCCGTCGTCGGATGAGGAAGAAGACGCGGTCGAGGAGCTGGATCTTCGGGAGGAGATCGCGCGGGGGAATGGGAAGAGCGCTCGACGGGGTCTTCGGGGCGGCGACGATGCGGGACGCGGCCAAACCCTTGCTGATCCCCTGCTACGACGCCGCCACGGCCGCGCCGTACGTGTTCTCGCGCGCCGACGCCGTGGAGGGCGACGCCTACGACTTCTTCGTCCGCGACGTCTGCGCCGCCGCGTACGTCCCCGCCGCCCCCGCCGCCGCCTCCATGTCGGTGGACGGGGCGACCCGGGTGCTCCCGTCGGCGTCGGCGATGGCGAGCCCCGCGGCGGCGGCGGTGACGCACGTGCTCCACAACAAGCAGGAGTTCCCCTTCGTCGCCGGACTCGCCGACCTCCTTCTAGTCTCCATCGGGAACGGCGGCGCAACCACCGCCGCTGCCACCGCGTCCGAAGCAGCTGAGGAGCTGCTGCGGATCGCCGGAGCAGCGCAAGCGGATATGGTGCGCAATACCGCGCACTCTCTTTATAGAACTTACCTGAACTATGAACACTTTTAAATTTAATCTTCGTAAAAATTTGACATTTGACTTTAAAAATTTATGTTGATTATTTACTTTAATGTACTTGAAGTTACGAGAATTGCATGAATTATTAGTTAATTCCGTAAAGATGAACGACGAATTCAAATTTTAAAATCAAATTATTGTTGATCAAATAGATAAGAATGTTGTTATTTTTTGTGATGCAGGTGGATCAGGCGCTGGGATTCGCATTCGGCGAAAGCCGGTCGGCGAGCTACGTCCGGATCCAGGGCGACGGCGTCACGGCCGGTCGGACGGCGGAGGCGACGCTGGCGGAGCGGAGCGTCGAGTCCGTCCTCTTCCGCGGGCGGAGGATGACGGAGACGACGAATGGCGAGAGGCTGGATTGGGCCGCGGGGGAGCTGGCCAAGGAGGAGGAGAGGCGGCGGCGGAGCAAGACCCCGACGGTCCTGATCAAGTCCGTCGTCGCCGCCGCCGTCACCCCGCGCACGTCGTCGTCTGCGTCGTCGGAGATCACCGTCTCGACGGTGTCCGGCGCCTCCTCGGCTTCTCTATGATCATCATTTAAGAGTAGTATCTATACTAGGGTTTTTCTCAAAAAAAAAAAAAAAAAAACTATGGATATTAATGTAAATGGAAGTTTTTAATTTTCCAATTTGTAGTGTGTGTAAATCAAATTATTAGTGTGAACTCTCTCAGTTCAATTTGAAAATTTGGAATGCCAATTTGTGAAATGCTCTTGGGATTTTAGGTCGAAATTAAATCCAAACCAACCATACAAAACCGAAACTTATAATATAAATTTAAAAACTTATTCTAACTTTTCACTGCGTAATTTAGAAATTCTTGCTTTTTTTGTTTCATAAATGTTTTTCGAATCGACGATTGATACCGTTAAACATAATTGATATCCAAAATTTTATTCGAACTTGAATGAGACGGGGATTTATCTGATACTAGATGGATATGATTTCAGATAAAAGGATAAAACATAAAAACCCTGTAGTGGATTTTATCCGTACCCAATCCGAACTCGAATAGAGTTTACATTATTTAATATGAATGCTTGATGTTATATTTGCATTTGCATTTTGCAAGTTTAGATTTTAATATAATATGTTTTGAAATATGGTACAGAGAAATAATCGATTCAGGTTCGAGTTTTCAGGCTCGGAATTGGGTTTCAATTTTGGTTGTCGGGTTCGGGTTCGGGTTTTCAAAAGCCCCGCCCTGAATCCGCCCCGTTGACATCCCTAGATTCAACTTCAGAATACGCAAAATACAAAGAACCGATACGAATTTTCGATCAACTCATCAACAAATGTTCAAAAAACCTGCAAACCATCTTACTCCTGTTATTCTAATTTTTCATATTCCAACAAAAGAAGGAAGTTACTGAAACATCAGTAAGCTCAATTCACACCAACTAAACAATACAAAGATACCAAGTTATCGAAATGCTACGAAACAAGACGCAAAATTCGCGTTACCGTACGCCGTAGACAAGCGGTACTCATACAGTATATCTCTATATGAGAGAGAGAGAGAGAGAGAGAGAGAGAGAGAGAGAGAGAGAGAGAGAGAGAGAGCATTTTTGTTACCTCATTCCAGTAGGAACCACTGAGTTGTAATGCTCACCCAGGCCATAAGCATGCCTATGATAAGATAACAAAATGCTGGGATTCTCCACACTGCTTCCACTCTCACACTTGTATTCTTTCCCCATCTCCACATCAGGAAAAGACCCAGAATATATTATGATGTGCTTCTTCAAGCAGTGAGTGAGAGCCCCGACTTCGAGTTGCCCGCCCCAGGCCGCCGTCGACTCGACCTCCTCGCAGTACTTCTCGAACCTCTCCACGTCGGTGCACTGCGAATCCAACTCCATCTTGTTCTCCGCTAAGAAGAAGGGCAAAAAGTCCCGCGCGTTATCCTTCATGTACCTCGCCACCATCCCTCGGAGCTCGACGTAGCCGTAGCGAGCGGCGTCATGCGAATGGAGCGAGAGTTGGTCTTCGACCGCTCGATACAAGCAATGCCCGTCGGGCTTGATTTCGTTGATGGTTAGCCCTAGCGGCTCGAGCTTTTTCTCGAGCTTTTCGCTCTCGATCATTCGATCGCTGACGATTTGGCTCTGCTCTTCCTGGATTCTCTGCTCGCGGGCGGCTTCTTGTTGAGCTCGTTTCTCTCTGCGCCTCACCCCCTTGCTAGGTTTGGCGGGTCCATTTTTGCCAGAAATGGTAACGCCGGAGATGGCCTTCACTACATCGCCGGCGGTTTGATAGCCCAACGAAGCGAGTTCTTGTGAGTGTTTGGATTTCAGCTGGGCGGTGAGTCGAGATATCTCGTCTTCCACTTGCTTCTTCTTTGCTTTCTGCTCGGCTTTGCTCCCTTTGGCGGCTTCTTTCTTAAGACTGATCTCCTTGTTTTGGAGCTTTTGTACCTCATCCCTGTTTTAGTTTTTTTTTTTTTTTTAAAGACAAAATAAAAGAAGGTAACTCAAAGAGGACATTTTAATGCTATATACGCGTTCCTTTTTGAGGGAAACAAGTAACATTTTCTGTCGGTAAAAAGAAATGGCATATGGAGAAAGAACTACGGGGATATTCGGTTCCTCGGAAAATCATGGAAAACTATTTTCCGAGAAAAATGTTTTCCATGGAAAACACCCTTTTCATAGTAATGACCTATATCTTTCAAAATGACGTGAATCGCGACTACGGTATGTACAAAGAAACATAGATTGGCCTTTATCTTTCAAAATTGAGCTTCATTTGGCTCTTTTGCTAATTTTTGTCTTACATTAGATAGTTGAAATTTACACATCGACCGTAGCGTCATCCGGAGAACTAACCGTGACATAAAAAGACTCATTTGCATCGAAAGATCACAAAAGATAGTTCGTCCGAGCAAATTGCGGGCTATTCCTAAAGAACAAAAGAACAGAGATTTAAGTCACAATAATGGCTTCGTTCGGCCACTTCCGTGTGCTATCCCTGTAAGCGTGCCGTGTAAACTTCATTCCAAAGCTTAATTTTTAAAACTTTCTCTTCAGTGAAACCAAAACCAAATTGGATCAGGATCACAAGTAAAACATCCTTTAACTGCGCGAAGGATGTAATAAAGATTCACACTCCATAACCAAATAATCGTAAACACAAGGTAACAAAGATTCACACTCCATAACCAAATAATCGTAAACACAAGGAAACAAATTCGCAATCCATGTCCCTCACAAATAGTAGCAAATAAGTGAATAACAGCGTTGCCGCTGAGGCTTCCTCGCAATTTCGCAAATTGCGCCTCAAAAGTTTTAATTATCAAGTGTATATATACCTCAAAATGTCCAAAATTTTTGTAACCGGACAAAAATTTGCGAATTCAAGTATGTTTACCGTTATCTATATTTCTCATCTTACATGACCGTAAATATTTAATCAAATTGAGAGGAAATTTCCATGGCTAATCAACTAATTAGGATTTTATCTAAAAAATTAAATTTACATCAAACACACTGGAGATAAGCAACACCTACGGATTAATCAATCGAATCCAATAATTAATTTATACGCGAAGCAATGGAATAACTAATTTACATCAATTGCAGAGATGATTCCTAGTTAATCTAATTGACAAGCTAAAACATCTAAGAAATTTTGAACCCAATTTGGTTCTTTTACTCGCATAATCATAGCGAAATGGACACAGCAAAAAACCATTAAACTTAAAAATTTATTACTAAGTGAGTAATTAAATGGGGTCAAACACCCATGTTCCCTAAAATTAAACCAATCCTATTAATTAAATTGACCTAAGAGAGCTAAAAAAAAAAAAAAAACCCTAAGCGATTTCACCCAAAATCAACACAAAATGATGAAAAACTAATAAAAATCTCGCTTTTTAGGGTTATTAACTAAATAGCCAAAAATCACACAGCAAGGAACCATTAAACACAAGAGATTCAAACACTTTTTCTCCCCCTTAAAATTGAACCAAAAAAGCTACAAATCTAATAGATTTGAGAAATCCCCAGCTTTTAGGGTTATGAACAGATTTTTTTTTTTTTTTTTTTAAATGCACATAATGAGCACCAAAACTAAATCAAGCATACTTTTATTTTGTTTTTCCTCAAAATTAAACCCAAGAAGCTAAGAAGATTCGAACCCAAATCACTCGAAATGATCGAAAAGTTTATAAAAATCCCGAGTTTTTGAGGGTTACGAACTGCTACTACCTGTGCCTCGCGAGCATCTCCTCCAGAGACTCCTGCTTCTGCTTCTCCTCCTCCTCCTCCTCCTCCTCCTCCTCCTCCACTGCTTCTCCCAGAAGCTCTTCGGGAGAAGCGCTTCTCTCGCCTCCCTGGGTCGTCTCCATTGGCGTAGAGAGCGAGAGAGAGAGAGAGAGAGGTTGAGCCCTAGAAGAGGGTAGGGGTGTAAAACGGGCCGGGCGGCAAGTGGGCCGCCCGGCCCGGCACGACATCGGGCCGTGCTAAAGCCCGGCACGGGTACTGTAGCATCCGTGCCGTTCTGAGGTTCTGGGCTTTACTGGGCCTTCTTTTTGGAGACGACGGCCCAGCACGGCACGGCCCAAAGCGGGCCTGGGCTGTGCCGGGCCGAGAGAAAATGGGTGGCCCGGCACGGCCCGTGCCTCCCGGGCGGAAGGGCCGGGGCGGGCTAGATGATATACAATTTGGGCCCGACACGGCCCGACCCGAAATTAAATTCAGGCCGGGCCGGGCCGGGCCGGCCTTGAGCCCGTTTTGGCCGAAAAAATGTGGGCCGTGCCAGCCCGGCACAGCCCACATTACACCCCTAGAAGAGGGTGATATTATATACATATATATAGACGATTTATATTGAATTCGTCAACGATATGGGTCTCGGCAGCGACTTCTTCAGCAGTGCCGACTCTACCCATAGACAAAAACCGGTGCCGGATAGTGTATCGCTGCCGACTTTATCATGGGAGTTGAAGCCCTTCTGTATGCTGTATTTTTTATTTTTATTTTTTTGAGATAATATCTAGGCTTTTTTGTATAAAAAATCTACTTATTTTGGACTTTTACAAAATCGGGCCATCTTTTTCGTTTTTGCAGATTCGGTCCACTTTTTCAGCAAACTGACCAAAATACTCTTACACATTTTTCTCTCTCATTTTTTTTTCTCTCGTTCTTTTTTTGTTTCTCTTCCTAGAGAGCGGCGAAGACAGAGGCGGAGCCGGAGGCCTCTCCTTCTCTGCGGCGCCCGCCCTTCTCATTGCCTCCTCCGACAAACCCACCTCTCCTTCCGCCGCCTCTCATTCTCCCACGACAACACCTCCCTCTGCTAGCCGTCGCCGCCTCTCCTTCTCCCACGACGATACTCCCACGACTCCGGCCGCCGTCGGCCGCCCGGACCCACACCCCCTCGCCCTCCGCTCCGGCCTCTGCGCTTTGCCCTCCTGCTGCCCCACCGAACCCCTCGCCCTCCGCCTCCGAGGCCAGCTTCCACCTTTCTCTGCCTCTCGTCGACGCGACGACGACGTCCCATCGGCGTCGTCGAGCTCCGCGTCCCCGCCGTCTCGATTTTTAGAAAATTTTTATTGTAATGGTATAATGGTGTAATAGTGTAAAAAAAAAGAAGTAAGAGAAAAGAGTGAGAATGAGAAATTGTGCAATTTTGGATGAAATGGTGCAAATCGGACGAAATGGTGCAATTTTGGGTGAAATTTGCCCAAACTTACCATTTCGCCAAATTTTGCACTATTTCACTCAAAATTGCACAATTTCTTCTTCTCATCCTCATCATTTTTCTTCTTCTTTTTTATACCATTACACCATTACATCATAACAACAAAAATTTTCTAAAAACCGAGGCGGCGAACGCAAGAGTCACGATTTGATTTACCCAGCGACGCCGAGGACGCTGCTGCTTAAGGCTGAGAGGACTGAGGCCGGGGGCGAAGGGAGTGAAAAGCGAAGGAAAGCGAGAGATCGATGTAAGCCTGGCGTTAGGAAAGAAAATGAAACGCTGGAGCAGAGGGCGAGCGGAGGGCGATGAGTCACGTGGCGCCGGGCCGAGAAGTTTCGGGCAGCCTAGCCATTCGTCAGCTGGAGCTGTCGTGCGTAGGAAAAGAGACACAATAATACTTATTATTGTCGAGAGGTTAGGCTTAGATGAGAAGAGTGCGGGCTTACCATGATGAAGGGAATGAAGGCCTCCCGACTCATACTCAATCTCCGACGGCCTTTCATTTGGAAGAGAAACAAAAAAAAAAAAAAAGAAGCATTGAGAAAAAAAAAAGAGAAGAGAAAAATGTATAAGGGTATTTTGGTCAGTTTGCTGAAAAAGTGGACCGAATCTGCAAAAACAAAAAAGGTGGCACGATTTTGCAAAAGCCCAAAATAAGTGATTTTTTTATGCAAAAAGGCCTAATATCTAATATGTTTTTCAAAATTTCAAAAATATCCTATTAATCACTTGAGGACCAAAATACCCATATTGATTTTTAAAAAAATATTTCTTATATTCTCATTTTCCCTCTAGGTAGTATACTAACGGGATTGAAGTTTAGAGGGGTATTTTGGTAATTTTATAATAAAATTGAAAATTTTGAAAAAGCCCTTCTTTAAAATTTACAATAGAAATAGAGAACAATTTAATTAGAAATTTTGAGACCAAACATCTTATTTTTGCTTCCCAATATAGCAATTTTTTTATTCAAGTATACTTCAGGAATAATATCTGATATATCCTTCAAAATTTTAAAAATATCAAATATACCCCTCGCGGACTAAAATGTCTTCGTAATTATTACCTGTCATTAGTTACCATTACCAAGATATTTAGTTACATACATTTACCTATATAATAATATTCTAAAGCTTTAATTAATTAGATCTTAATTTCTATCTCCTTGGAGGTAAACTAATTTTTAATGTGATCAAATTCTACTTGTAAATAAAAATAGATAATTTTTTTCACTTTGATATGTATACAGAGGGCCCAGTAAAGCCCGATAGATATTGGGCTTTGGGCCTCGGCTTAGGCCTGGGTTGGGTTTTTATTTTTTATTTTTAAAAAATTCGGTAAAAGCTGGACCTAAAGCTCAATTTTATTTTTTTAAGCCGGCTAAGTTGCCGTAGTATGACCTGACCCAAATCCGACCCAGTTTTAGCCCTAGTTGGGTTTTATACGCGAGTTAAACACGGGTCGATCGAACCGGGTTGGGTTGGGTTGGGCTTAAGAACTTAGACACTAGCTAGCTTGATCAACTTATATATAGTTCTAAAAAATTATTTGAGCTAGTTTTATTTATTCGTGGTACAGATATAACTTCAATTTTGTAGTTAGATGAGAATTGAGTTATTCTCAGGAATTACCAAAATTATATTTGTGGAGTAGCTAAAATATTATGAAAGTTAGTAATAATCTACGTTATATTTGTATTTAGATGAGCTCGACCTGATCCTATCTATTGTAACTTTCATAATATTTTAGCTACTCCACAATTAGTCATATTTTCCGAAATTGCATGAATTCAAATGACATAGAATTAATGCATGCTTAATTAGCATCTCAACTCTCTTTCATGTATATATACATATATGCTTAGTAAGTCTTCCATACTTTCGAAAGTACGGAGGCTTCCGTACTTGTAAGTTATTTTTGATGATAGGACATCCGATTTGACGATCGGCTCCGTTAGTAATAATCTACGTTATTGGAACTATCTAGAAACCAATTTTATAATTTTTTGACATCATTTACTAAGCGATCACAGGGTCTCAAAATGGACTATTTTAACGGCCGATGTGGCACGTTTTTAAGTTCAACGATGTAGAAGTAACCAAATTATATGACAATTTAATAGAAAATTTTACTTTACATTAAGAGTAAGAACAATACTTCCGATTTGAAATTTGAGCCATTGATCACCGCTTTTTATGAGATTTTTATTTTCAGCCGTTTATTTTGTGACTACGTACTCGTTCACCAGGCAAACGAAGTCAAAAAATTATAAAAATTGGTTTCTAGATAGTTTCAATAGCATACATCATGTCTAATGAAACCGATCGCTGAATCGAATGTCCCATCATCGAAAACAACTTACAAGCACGGAGTGTTGGATGTAACCTATGTGATATATTCAAGACGATCCATAAAGATACATTCAATCTAATTAAGTCGATTTATAAAGATACAGTAGATTATACGGTTAGGATGTATCCGGACACATTCTTGATGGACGGACGTGATTTAACATTCTTATATCAAGTTATATATAAATATGTAACATACAGGAATTCCGGTCTAACCCTAATCCAATTGTCTGTGACGGCTCCATCTCCGGGGATAAGAAAATTAGACTCGAAACGTCCCGTCTTCTTGTAGATCGCGAACGAAGACGAACGACAAGCAACGATCGCTGTCAACAATTCCGACAATTTAGATTTTGAAATTAAAATCATAGCAAAAGATACGATTCTAATTTCTTATAAAATTTTAACACGAAAACTTCCGTACTTTCGAAAGCATAGGAGATTATGCTCCATATATGCTTCTATATATCCATGTAGATATGTTACTAACAATATGTTGTAACCGACCGTCCCTAGAGCAAGTGGCAAAGGGCTTGATGGTTGGTACCCGTGACCCTAGTTCGAATCCCAGTTGATTCACATTTCTGGCTAAGTTTATTTCTAAATGAAATAAACGAAGCGGATACGGTGCTACCTATCTCTCAAAAATAAATAAAAAAAAAAAAAAACAATAAGTTGTAGATGTATTGGACTTGCTCTAGGTAGAAGCTGCAATAATGGCTTCATGCAGAAGCACTTTACATGAGCTAGTGCTGTTGCTGTTGTCTTTACCTGCTGTGTAGGAAGGTTCTCCTCTTTTACATGCCCTATATTGGTTAAGTAGGGCACAAGTGAGCTTTTATTTTTTTTCTTTTTTCTTTTCTTTTTTTTCTCATTTTTTCCTCTCCTCTTTATTCTTGTATCATCTTTGTAGAGTACATTCCATCAAAGTGGTACTCCTTTTGCTGTCTCTTTCTTGCAATTAAAGTCAGGTTGGTTCCTTCAACCTCCTCCCTCTTGAAGAAGCCTCCTATGATCTTTTATATATATATAAAATGAACGGGCGAAATCGAACGACGTCCTAAAAATAGATGATCGGATACTTCAATTTAAGATCGGAGTTATTAATCTTTATCTAGGTAGTGAATAGAATTTTCTATCAAAAATTCAACCTATTTCAATTCTTTTACACCGTTAAACTAGCAAGTATCACATACCGGCCGTTAAAAATTGTCAATTTTGTGAGCTTTTGATCGTAAGGTAAATGATTTCGAAAAATTACGAAATTTATTTTCTAGAAGTTTTAAATACTCTAGATCATATTTATATAACGGAGTGGATCGTCGATTCGAAAGCCCCATCGTCAAAAACAACTTATGAGTAGTAAGGGTCTACTACTCATAAGAGTATAGTAGCCCTACTCTCTCTCTCTCTCTCTCTCTCTCTCTCTCTCTCTCTCTATATATATATATATATATATATATATATATATATATAATTAGGCTGAAATACTATTTATAGCAAAACGTTTTTTTTGCTATCAAGTTTTTAACCTTTGAATGAAAAATTGTAAGAATAGAATGATATTAGTCGGTTAGAGTTGAGTGGTCCCCCTAGGGTTGAGTGGTCCCCACCGATTTATAGTATTTAATTCAATGATTAGAAATAATGAAAAAAAGTTGATCCAAGAACTAAAAACTTGATAGCAAAAATGACGTTTTGCTATCAATAGTCTTCTAGGAAATTAAATAGTATTCTATCAATAGTATATATATGGTGGCCCTATATATAATGATAATAATAAATAATAATAATAATAATTTATAATTACAATATATATATATTATATGTTGTTTTAAAATGATATAAGCTTCAATGTACATGTCCACAGCCCTAGGAAAATTCCCCCCTCTTGTAGACTTTTGAGGACACAAAAAGAAGTGGTAATGTGAGTGCATGAGTCCTCGTGAGGGTAAAAAGCTGGCTCCTCTATGAAGCAAAAAGTATATATATACTTACTAGTTATTATTTTTAATTACTATACATACATTATGCCAAAATGGCTAGCTTTTGGTGTTGATAGTTTGATACCTGATACCTACACAACGTAAAGATCAGGTGAGCATATGCAGTACTGACTACTGAGAATGATATTTAAAGGTGGTGTCCGATAGAGTTCGAATCCTAGTTGATTCACATTTCTAGTTAAGTTTATTTGTTAACGAAATAAACAAAACGGATAACGTGCTACCTATCTCTCTCAACAAAAAAAAAAAAAAAAAAAAGAAATTTAAAGGTGGTGGACCTCCTGTACTATATATATATATATATAGAATTGAGCTCTATGCTTTTAAAAATACAAGTCATTGGTGCTTGTAAGTTTTTAACCCTTGGATTGATAGATGTGCGGTTAGGATGATGTGGGCTCCCTTGGGTTAAGTGGGTGGTTGATTGAATAGTACAATCCAACGGATGAAAATGATCAAAGTCATTGATCTAACGGTAAAATATTCACAAGACCAAATTTTTGGTGCTTTTACAAGCCCCATAGCCGGTCTATATATATATATATATATATATATATATATATATATATATATATATATATATATATATATATATATATATATATATATATATATATTTTCGTGATCTGAGAATTAATACTATAAAAATGATCGATGATTCATACATAGAGCAAATAAACAAACAAAGGAAAGAAATGTTTAAGTCTTTTGGAGGAAAAATTAAGAAAAAAACCTTCCTATATTTGTTGATTTGCAGTATATTGCAGTACTATATGTATATAAAGATATGCTTCTATATATATATTTTTATGTACCACAATTGACCTAGAAATAAAAAAT